>CAOKZL010003263.1:0-111766 GCA_948472985.1 Iguana delicatissima | reverse complement strand
CCATTTTTGAGAATATGGAAACCTTTCATGGATTATGTAAGAAACAAAAAGGGGGACCTATTGATCAGTGGATTTGATTTGTAAGAAATAAGATTGATACAAGGAGTTAATTTGGAGTGAAATAGTTCTAGTGTTTATCTTTAGAAGTATTTATATCTATATTTATGTTTATATTTGTATTTAAAATAGGAAGAGGTGTGGAATTAGAAATGGATTAAAACCAACTGATGAAGAAGTCGGGAAGGAACTTAAATATTATTTGTTAGTATTTTTTTTTCTGTTTCTTATTTGTATAACTCTTAATACTTTATACATTGTTTAGATATGTGTTGATATTGTAACTGTTGCTTTTGCTAATTTTTTGCTCTTTTTGTCCTTTTCTTTTCTTTTCTTTTCTTTTCTTTTCTTTTCTTTTCTTTTCTTTTTCTTTTCTGAATGAATTAAACCTGTAAAGATTATTTAATAAAAAAACCTTGCCATCAATGACTTTTGTCCCTCTCTCCTTCAGCTAGCCTTGTATGATTGCATGAGTGTGTGTGTCTTGAGTGTGGTTGTTAATCTCCTTAATAAAACACAGGTTAGCTTATTTTTGGATCTCTGGCTAGTTCTCCCCTGTGCAAGACCCTGTAAACAATGGTGAAAAGTTCTCATTAGGTTACCCCCCTCTCACAGGCCTCCTTATTTGAGCTAACATTCCCCATCTTTGCACAGAGGTACTGGCACTGTGGGTGAACCCTTGAATCATCCACATTTTCTGATAAATAAGTTCTGGCTGGTCCTCCCTGTAGTATTGTGTTAGTGCTCTCAGTGCTCTTTTAAGGCCAGTTGGTGTTGTTGAAAGTATTGCTGCATCATCTGCATAAAGCAGAACAGAAATATATCTTCCAGCCAGTTTTAGAGAGTGAAAGGGCATGTTGTAGAGATGGCCCACCATGAAGTTGACATAAAAATTGAACAAGACTGGAGCTAAAACAGTCTTGCATGATGCCTTTCTCGGTTTCAATGGCATTGGTGAGATGGCCCTGGAGGTTACGTCTTCCTTTGAGACAGGTTCCTACCTGTAACATATGTATTAGATGGAGTAGACATTGGTCAATCAAGGAGGCCTCCACTTTTTCCCACAGTTTAGCTCGAGAAATAGAATCAAATGCTGCTTTGAAATCTATAAAAGCAGCATAAAAAGAGTTTGTGTTGCAGGAGGAGTATTTTTTCAATGAAATGGTGAACTACTAGATAGTGATCTATGCTGGATCAGCCTTTCCTAAAGTCAGCTTGCTCCTCTACAAGCATATTTTCTTGTTCCAGCCAATCTTGGAATTTTCACAGTAGGTATTCGGCATAAAATTTTTGGATAGGGTTACTGGAAGTCTATTTACTCCGGGTTTTCTTGCTTAACTCTTCTTGACCTTAGGACCTGGCCTTGGTGAGACCATGCTGACATAACCCAGGTGTGCAGCCAGTGTCCTGCTTACTATATGTCTCCCAGCCCAAAATGTCATTTTTTTATATATTTCATGCCAATTAAATGATATCTCTTGTCATCGTGCTATGCCATGTGATAGGGGTGTAAGATGTGGTAACACTCTGGCCTGTTAGTTATTAACAATGTGCTGGTTCATGCTACCAGGTTGCATCTGCTTTTAGCAGAACTTGAAAAGCAATGCATGATGTGCCATTTCATGGCTTGCTTATTGTGTTGTGTGAACCTGGACACAACTGGGTTTCAATTTGTTTATCTCCCAACAAACCAGAGACAGAATCTATGGTTTATTTTAGATTTGTTTGTGGATTCTGTCTCTAGTTTGTTGGGAAGGAAGTGAACTACAGCATAACACAATAAGCAAAACTTGCCTTGCTCCATGGTTTGGTTAGCTGTTCCTATGGTAAGTGGGAGTGATCATGTAATATTCCTTCAAACCCTTGGCTTACTTATTCTTCGTATTTGTTGAGATTTTAAGTCTTCACCTTTTGTTTGCAAAGTCTATTTCAAGAAAGCAAGAACCTGTCTGAATTCATTTTCTTTTGCAGTGTCAAAGTTATGCAACCTATTTTCCCTCCAGTCAAAACATTCCAAATTCTAAGTATCATTCCAGACTGGATTGCTGCTGCCTTCTGATTTCCATGATTTACTAGTTTTCTTTGTTCATGAGATTCACTTAGCACTCATTTTACTGCATGGAGAACAGCTGCATTTCAAAAGCTGAACACCATGTTCACTGATGATGCTAACGTGCATTTCTAATTACCATCCTGGTAATTAAATGGCAAAGCTTGCTGATTAGAATATATGCTTGTTTTTAAAGTAGCACTTCTCTGCTTTGTATATCACATGAACAAAATTCAGATTGTTATATACGTAACTGTGCAAATAAGTCCATGGGATTTTACTAGCCCACCTGCTTGTGTCTCCATTAGTCATTTAGTGATGTGAAAGAACCACCAGATTTTGCAGAGCTCCTCTGTCTGTTTTGTTGGAAACAGTCCTTACTTTTGGTAACCAGGCAAATGGTTGTCAACAAATTGAAGGGATCACTTTGTAAATATACGAAAATAAAAACTATTTGCATGTATTGTTTGTTATGCAGCTGGAACTGCCTAGTTGTTTTTTTTTAAATATTGATTAGCTGTGAATGCTGGTAAGAAGTAGTGTAGTAACCACAATATCCTAAGGCAGCTTCTGTTTCTCAACATATATTCTGGGTAGGTTGTTGAATCTGCCATTGCTTAAAGCCACACAGAGGTCCAGAGGAGTTAGTAGAAAGGAGCAGAGGCACGATGCCTGTATTCTCAGATGGAGTCTAGATACTAATTTGTCAACTAAAATAGATTGTGCATCACTGTACTTCTGTCCTGTGGCTCCATCGAACTGAGGTAAAGGGTCAGAGGACATAGAATGTTATGGTTGTGATAGACCTGGGTGGTTTTATGAGTGCAGCTGGATTTTGGACATGCTTACAAGCCTTGATTGTGGCATATTCTCTGGAGAAAACTACTTGGCCCTTTGTTGTGGAAATGCCATGGTTTTGTGGTTATTTTGTTTTTTCTTTGCTTTGTGTATGCTGGCATATGTATATGTGAAGGGAAAAAGAAAGCTGCTGGACTTATGTTTGACACCGCTTTCCTCCTCCCCAACCTTACTGGAGGCTGTAGACTGGGAACTGAATATTCATTAGAAGGTCCATAGGCAGATTAGGGACATGGACAGATTTTTAAATAGAACTTTAATACATAGGCATGAAATGACAGATATGCTGGTGAGAATATGAATGCAGACACATTCTGACTTGCAATCACAATGCACTGAACATCAGTTTATGGTCCAAGGGGCGTCTGTTCTAATACAAAAGAAAGATGTGTGGGTTCGGTCAGATCAGGTATGGATAGTTTTCCACTTCCTTCCTAGACTCATGTACTTTGATAGCCCAGAAAGTCTATTGCTGGCTGGGCTTTTCAACAATCAAAGGGTATCAGGTAACACCAATACGGGTATGATACTAATTCTTTTTACTGAGAACTCAGAATTCTAGCTGTAACATTTTCAGACAATTGAAAGTACATTTTCTTGTATTCCAAATTATTAAACTCTATAATGTGAGTTAATTACTAGTTCTGCAGTTCAGTAACCACTGCTCATGATTTATCTGTGTGGTACCAATACAGGGAAATCCTGAATTATACTGTAAATGTAGGCTGGACTTTCTTTAATGCCATTTTAAAAGTGCTCTGTAAGCTGGTGGCAACATTTAAATAATTTTAACAAAAGTCACAGAATGGAAAGGAATATTTAGCTCTGATCACAGTCTCAACCCCACACAAGCTAAGGCACAAACAAAAAACTCTTTTAACACACATCCCTCCCCTGCTGAGTGTGAATAGCAACAGATGCTTGGCAAAGTTCTCGTATCATGCACCGGAGCTGCTTAGTCATCTTAGCTTCTGTTTCTGGTTGGTGCTCAAAAGTGAGAAGCTGAAGAACTCAAGTGACAGAGTCGAGCAGAACTTTTCCCATAATGGGATGCATAGTAGTTAGGGCTATTAGTTCAGTATAAAACTAATACAAGAGAAATGTTAAAGTGCAGATGTGTAGGAAGATATGGTCAGAGTTTTTGCTCAGGGCCAGAAAAAAAGCCCTGGGGGTAGATTAAGCCCCAAAGTTGCTCATCTCAATCATAAAACAGTTATCCCATTTTTTACCATCATCATCATCATCATCATCATCAATTCAAGAATGACCATTCCCATTGAATTAAATGGCTTTATGCTGGAATATATGTTTATTGTTTTTTGCTGCAGATACATGCAGAGGTGTGAACAGTATCTCCCTAGAAAACTTACACATCAAGTAAGGGTGAGGCTGCACTCTAGCATTGAAAAGGTTGGTTAAATTGGGACCTAAAGATCTAAAAAACACATACACAGGAATTTAGGCCCACATAACAACAACAACAACAACAATTATTTATTCATTTATAATCTATATTTTTAGAAATAATGAGACTCAAGGTGGCTTACAACACACAACAATACAGATTAATAACTACATAAAAATTAAATAAAACTATAAACATAAAAGTTATTTAAAAATAAACAATTTATAAGTTTAAAAACATTAAAATTCATTAAAAGACTATATACAAACTCAAAAATAACACTGCAAGTCATTAAAAGTCCATTGCACTCAGTTTCTAAACGTCTGATGGTACAAAAATGTTTTAACTTAGTGGCAGAAGGACAGCAAGGATAGAGGCATCCTGGCCTCCTTAGAGAAAGAGTGCCAAAGTCTGGAAGCAACCACTCGGAAAGACCTCTCGCTTCATTCCACCAAATAAACCTGAGAAAGTGGAAGGATGGAGAGGAGGGCCTCTCCAGAAGATCTTAGAGTTCCAACGGGCTCACAAATGGAGATACAAGCCTTCAAAAGTGTTGGAAAAATTACCAGCATTCTCTCTCCCCGCTCTATCTTGTTATTAGAAGAGATGGGCAATAGCAAGATAGAGCCTCCCTTTCTGTTGCATGCCAGATCTTCTCCATTTGCCTCTCTGTCTTTTATTGCATGATCATAAATACCTTTGGTGCTCAGATCATGTGACCCAGGACAGTTGCTTGGGTCATCGGTCTTATAAAAGTTAAGACCTCCCTCTCTCTGAATAAAGATCTCTCTCTCTCTCTTTGTTCTCAATGGCTGCTTTCCCTGAACTCTTCGCATGCTCCGAGTTTGAGTCCCATCAAGGAGGATGGTGAGTTAAACTGAAGAATCTCCTATTCACTAGATTAGACAGGTAGCAGGCTCTCTCAATACAGATGTAAATGAAGAGTCATTAGTAAAGTATTTAGTCTTTTATTCAAAGCTACCTGCGTCTGTGTTTATTCCAAGTACCAGTCTAAAGCCACAAGTCATTAGATAAAACTTCTACCGCTTCTCTGTGTGACTTTGCTAAATGAAGATTGGATCCTGACAGGTTCAGTCTCATTTTCCCTTACAAAAAGCCGTATACACTTTTATAGTACTCTGAATTGTGCCTGGAAATGGATTGGCAGCCAATGGAGTTGTTGCAACAGGGAATTATGCAGTCCCCGTAGCTAGTTCCAGTTAACAATCTGTCTACAGCTCCTTAGGCCAACTGAAGTTTCTGAGCATTTTTCAAAGGCAATCTCACCTAGACCATTTTACAGGAATTCAAATAGGAGGCAACCAAAGCATGTGTTCCTATAACCAGATAGGACTTTTCTAGGAATGAGTGCAGTTAGTGCACTGGATTTAACTGTGCAAATGCACTCCTTGTCTCTTCTGAACCTGAGCAGATCCAAGAGTATCTCCCAAACTGCAAGCCTGAGTTTTCAGGGGAAGTGTAGCCCTATCAGACACAGGCTGAATCTCTATTCCCTGCTCTGTCTTTCAACTGAGCAGAAGTGCCTTGTCTGGATTAAATTTCAGTTTGTCCAGTCTTATCCAGAGTAGTTAATTTACCAAGATGGCCAAAACTGTTTCCAGACCTGAAACCAGACTGAAATGGATCTAGCGTAGTTTACCAATAGAATTCCTGCTATTGATTAGTAGGTTTATTGTCTTTCTAAGGGACCCAAACAACCCTTAACTGGACCTTCCATTTTTTATTTCATTCCAGAATATATTTTAATTGATAAGGAAAAATTACATTTACGATGTTTTGCCAATCTTCTTGCTCTGTAATCCAACCACATCAGGCAAAAAAGGGGATTATATTCCAAAAACAAAGAGATGGCCATTATCACTGTAAAAAAACAAAACAACAACTTTAGAGACCTCTTCATAATGTGATCACCAACTACAGAAAATTCCAATCGCAATAAAATTAAAAATATTTCTTATATAGCAGCCTAGTTTAGAGGGAGAAAGGTTTTATCTTTCTGATGTCACCAGCTAAAGAAAGGAGAAACAGGTGGCCTTCCTACATGAAGGAAACATCCGCATTGAGGCAGGAGTGGCTTAAGCTTTTCCACAGTGATTCTATTTTAAATGCAAATACAAGTACAAAGAAAGGAGAAACAAAGACTTAACAGGACAGACAGGAGAACAAATCCTTGCATCATATGAGGGAAACATAGTAGTCGACATATGGTGCATAACAGGCTTTACAAGATTAAAGGCTGCAATCCAAAGCACATCTACAAGGAAGTAAATCACTGTGAACTCAGTTGGACTTTCAGTTGAGTAAACATGTTTGACCCAGCTGTAAAACTCACTACAGAAAGGAAAAAATATCTTTCCTTTTGCAGTGGAAATCCCCCTCTAGTGGCTATATGATGTAGTTTTAGTACTAAAATGACTTAAAACTCACACATTCTGTTCCCCTTTCTTGGAATACTGGACATTTGTATTCCTAATCTGAAATCAATAATGTGATAGGACAAATGGTAAAAATGTCCATTAACATTTTTTAAAAGTTTAAATATAGGTGCTTAGATTGGTTTATTTCAAACCTACATTGGTAGACATTCCATAGTTTTCCTTTGATGTATGCAACTTTCACAGTATGCTAACGGGAAAGAACCAGAACATGAGATGCTCATAAACCTACTAATAAACCTACTCATAGATGAGAGACCTGGAACAACTACCATCATCAACAGTGCTGCTCAAGTCTTGCAAAGTTGGGGCCAAGGCCTACTTAATTGAATCAATTCATCTATAATGGAGTCTTCCTCTTTTCCTCCCGCCTTCCACTTTACTGAATATTATTGTCTTTTCCAGTGAGTCAGGTTGTCTCATCATACGTCTAGAGTACAGTCCCCTCAATATAGTTATTTTGACTTCTTGTGTTCTTGCTTGATTTGCTCTCAGATGTGTTTGTCTTTTCTGTAGTATGTAGTATTTGTAGAACTATCCTCTAGTGCCACATTTTAAATGAGTTGACTCTCTTCTGATCAACTTTCTTCACTGTCAAGCTTTCAAAAATGTACTCAAATTTAAAAATGATGTGTTTTTACATTGATTTATCTAGTTCCTTTATAATTGTTGTTCTTAGTCTTAGTTGTCTTCTCGTTTCTTAACTAGTGTCTCCATTTTTATTCATGGTCAAGGTCAAAGCAGGATATAAATAATCCTTAATAGTTTTGATGTTTTCATCATCCACTTTTAAATTATAATCTGGGTTGTTATTTTTGTTTGCTTAATATTCACATGTAACTCTGCTTTTGCACTTCATTCCTTAACTTTTACCAGTAATAATTCCAAAGCTTTTCTATTTTTTCCTAATAATATGGTGTTATCCATATATATTAAACTGTTGATGTTTGTTCCCCCTGTTTTCATATCTCCTTGCTTCAAGTCTAACCCTGTTTTCCATATACATTGTGTATAAATTATACTGTCAGGATTATAACAGGCAACCTTGTCTGACTTGCTTGCCAGTTGGAAACCATTTTGTTAACGCATATCCTGCTCTGACAATGGTTTTTGTCTTGTTGTCCAGAGTATAGGTTGTATGTCAGGACAATCAAAACAATCAAATGTGTGGCACACCCATTCTTGGGTTAATCCTCCATGCCAACTAGAACAGGTTATTGCAATCCCTGCTGTCTACTTTCTTGGGGCTAAGAATGCACATTAAGCATTTTACGGCCGGAGAGCCATTATTTTGTGTTCCTTATTCACAGTGGTGGAGCTTGGAATGAGTGGAAGGGGGTGGGGGTGGGGCTATGGGGTGGGGGGTGGGGCTATGGCACATGAAGGCTAATTTAAGGCCGTTTCTGCACGAGGTGAGGGAATTGCTCCATGCTGTTACCTATCACTTCTTCTGGGGTCCGAAGCAATATGGACTGTCCCTGAAGTCCTTCCGCAGGGCTCCTCCTTGGTCCAGGGCGAATCGGAGCAGTGCAAGGTCTGTAGATCCGCACTGCTCTGGCTTCCAAAATAGCGGCTTCCAGCTTCCAAAATGGTGGCCTCTGGCTTCCAAAATGGTGGCTTCCGGTTGATCATGGGTCCCGACCAACCACTGAAGCTCGCCACGCCTAAAGCCCCCCTCCGCAGATCGCAGGCTCGCATTGGTGCGAGCCTGAGAATCTGCACAAGGGAGCAGGAACGCAATGGCACGTTCCAGGAAAATAAAGACCTGTTTTTTCTGGTCTTTCAAAAACACGCTGGAGGACCACTTGAGGTCGTCTTGGAGCGGACTGAGGTGTGGATCTCTGGTAAATAGCCCACTCTTAGTCTGCTCCAAGGTGCAGACGACCTCCCTGCGAGGACGCACTGCCCCGTTTTAATTGCCTGGTGCGGAAAGGGCCTAAGTGTCCCAGAAAGGATAACAGATTCCTTCAAGAAAGAACCATTCAACAACTAACCCATAATTTTAGAGAGTGAAATGGAACAAGTTCTCAAAGCACTTGAAAGAAATATGTCATTAGGAAAAAATGCCAATGAATCTCTTTCAAGCTATGCAGATGGAATCCATCCAAATGCTAACAAAAATCTGTCAATGAATAAGCAGTCATGTAGGAACGTGGGGGCGATGGGTGCAGATCATTACAGGTGGCAAATTTTTGGGGGCGTCCGGGCTCGTAGCCACGTCCCCACATGCTGAGACCATGCCCCCACATGCCAAGGCCATGCCCCCACGTACTATGGCCATGACCCCCAAATTAAATGTTTCCATTTGGCACCACTCAGAAACTGACTAGGATACTAATTTATTAGAAAAGCAATACTACTGTTTATCATTTTGTGGCACATTTTACACAGTTACTCAAAAGTTAATCTCAGTCTTTTCACTAGGTATTTCATGGTATTGCTGCTGCCCTCATATTTCTCTTTTTTAAAAAATTTATATTTGTTCCCTTAATGCTAGCTAGACTGAACTAATTCTCAAGAAACAAGCAACAAATTAATCCACAGATCCTTAGTAAACCAGACTAGATAAAACCCTGACTCGTCTTAAAAGATTATTTAATACATACACTCCAAGCTTCCCAGAGGCTGCTTAGGGTGGTTTCTGTTAATGCTTCCCAGTTGCTTCCTATTCAGGTACAGAGACATAATAATATGTTTGTTTGTGTCACAACTTTGGGCGTGCAACAGGCATGCAAATTATTGATAAAATTTTCAGAATAGTGCAAGTGCTAGAGAAAAGCCCAAGCACAATAGCAGGCAGAAATTTCCATGCCAAATCAGAATTTTGACCCCGTATTAAGAAGCATTTTATTTGTATGCAAGCTAGAGCTTATTTGACCTTCTCCAACACAACAAGGCTAGCCACCCTGACAGATTTTTGTTTTTAAACAGGGTGGTAGCCAGGTGTACTGCAAAGTGGAACATCTGCCTCCATCACCCACTTAATATTATTTGTTTCTACATGTATGTATTCAAGTTGTCTGTTGACGTATGGTGACCCTATGAATTTGACAGGGTGTTTTTATGCAAGAAATACTCAGAGGTCGTTTTCCCAGTTCCCTCCTCTGAAATATAGCCTATAGCACCTAGTATTCCTTACTTCCCCGGAATATCTCTTCAGAATAGTACTAGTAAAAACACTCAAAAAAGAAAGAATGAAAAGCAGGGAGAGGGTGGAGTGTGAGGAGCAATTAGCATACATTTTATATAGAACAGACTTTTGTATCTGTGTTTTGTTTGTTTTCTTTCTCCTCTCTGATGCACAAAATACAGACAAAACTCCCAGAGACACAAAAATACATGTAACATGTGCATTGCTACTGATTTGTGTAAAAGAGAGATGTAGGTATGGTATATTTGTGTCCGTTTTGTCTGTTTCTTATCTTCTGACTGTCTCAATTTAGGAGGAATGGTCCTGATTAATTCTCTGTCCTTCCATATTTGCAACTGCTTTTGAAATGTCCCAGTTTCTCTTGTTGGGATAGACTGAAATACCTGTCTACCTGTGACTTCCCAGCTGAAGCACAGAGCTAGATCGGAGCCCTGAATCAAGTCGCACATACAAAGACACACAATACTTTTCGCATAAGAGGTCCAGTCTTATGAACTCTGCTTTCAGCTGAGCTGAATAGCAAGAGCTTGGTCAGAGGGAAGGGCTTATGTGAAACAGTAGCATATTTATAGAACTTTCAGCATGGTATGAAACAGAGAAGAAATGTGTAGAGTTAAAAGGTTGCTTAAGAAAAGCTGCAAGATCTACAGAACAGAGTCTTTGTGTCATTGTTCCTATTCAAACAGATGTTCTCAGAGCAAGACAGTTAATTGTCAAATTGTTCTCAATTATCTTACTGACTTTTGACACAGTTCTTATAGGTGAGCAAAGGCAAGAAGCCAGTGAGATAGGATAGATTCAAACTGAAATGTACTCAAAGATCTTTTTAGAATTGCCTTGGAACTCAGAAATTAAACCCAAAATGCTCAGAAATGTTTTTGTACCCAACACTCTTTGCCATTCCCATTTTCTCCCTTTGTCCTAAGCTTATTTCAGTTGCTGCAAACTAAGTTCAAAGTGCAAGAGTAGTATGCATTCAACTAACTCAGCAGAAGGGAAAGGAGGGGGCCGAATCTTGGCCTTCTGAGGCAAAAGCAAACTGATACCACCTCTCCTAGCTTGTCTGTTCTTCCTCATTTTTCCATCTTAACTATACTTTGATGTTGCTTGGCTGGATGCCCCAGTTTTCATCTATGAAATGTTGAGGGTATGCTGTTTCCTCACACATCAGAGGTGGGGGGCAGCTGCTCCCAACATTCTGTGACCAAAATGGCAACCATTTTACGATCCTGCCCCACAGTGGTTTTTAAAAAAGTCCCAAAAGTGCTCAGAGCTTAAAAGCCCACAGGCCTCCTATCTTTGAACACCCAACTCTGTAAAACAGGAGCCCTATTTAGTAAATTGAAGACAAGTAAGGTATTAGAGCATAACTCTTGGGCCACAGGCCACTCTGTGTGATGCACGAAGTATTATTTTCAGCTGACAGACAGAATATATATGGGAATAGAGACAACAAAAGAAGTGGTATTACAAAGTGAGGCCAGAAGGCCCCACAAAATCCTATTACTATGAAGAACATAAATGCAACTGAGGTTCAGTCAAATAAATAAGAGAAGCAGTCAGAATGGATGCAACTCACTCTTAAATTGAAGTGAATTGGCAGTACCAATTGCAGTTGAGCCAGAAAAGGTGTGATTGCTGAGAAAAATAAGGCAAATTAAAGGTTTGAGTTCATGAGGAAAGGAATAGTAACTTAAAATTGTCAACATTCTATTATCTACATACAAATCTATGTTATTACCACACTTGGAATACTGTGTACTTTTCTAGTCATGGTACTCAAAAAGATATTGTGGAGCTGGAAAATCCAAAAGGAGGAGCAACCAAAGGGGTCAAAATGGCTGAGGTAACTTCCCTATGTGGCAAGATTACAATGTTTGCGACTTTTTCACTTAGAGAAAGGGTACAGTGGGAAATGACTATGGTTTATAAAATATACAAGATGTGGAAAAAGCAGAGAGGGAAATTCTTTTCTCTGTCTCACAACATTGAACCTCAAATTCATCCAATTAAGCTGAATGGAAAGATATTCTGCCCAAAGAGATTAAAATATTTTGAATAGCACATAGTTAGCTTATGAAACATGCTGTCATCAAATGATGTGGTGACAGCCACTAGCTTAAGATGGCTTCTTAAACAGATTAGATAAATTCACAGAGGATAAAGCTATCAGTGGTTACTAGTCATAATGGCTACACAATCCTCTCAGGAGCATAGGCAGCATGTCTCCAAAGAACAGATGCTAGGCAATAACAAAGGGAAAAGGCTATTATTGGCCTCCTATTCTGCTTGTGGGCTTCTACCTTCTTAACTTACAAAATAACTAAAAGAGAAACAATTAATTTCTGTAGTAAGCTGGGCACTCCTACACAAAAAAAAAACATGACTAGATATTGCCAACTCTATATTCAGCACAAATATGCATATGAATTGCTACCTAGCAGTTTCATATTGAGCTCTTGATTTATATCTGTTGGTTTATTTTGCTTGAAAGGCTGAATACCAGGTGCTGTAAGCTATATTTCAGAGGAAACCAAAACCCAAGTATTCTTTGTCTAAGAAAACCCTATGAAATTCATGGGGTTGCCATAAGGCAACAGGCAACTTGAAGGCACCATGCACACACAAACACACACTCACATATGCTAACTTTCAAGTCTGTTGTGACCCTGTATGTCTGCTCAGTGTGACCTATTCTGGGTATAGGACTACAGTCTAAGAATCATAGAGTTGGGAGTCCAAGAGCTGCCTAGTTCAGTCTTGTAACATTGCTAGAATCCACTGCTAAATCACACCTGAGAGGTGGCATCCAACCTGTTTAAACACCTGAAACAAAGAAGAGACTACCCCACTGTTGAACAGATCTGTCCAAACTTCTTCCTAATATTATTAATGTTATTTAGGCCATTTCTGTCCTACACGGTCATAGTGCTATTATTCTACTTTCAATATCCTGTGGAAGTCTGGGGTTTGTAGTTTCCTGAGGCCAAAGAGCTCTCTGGCTGAGATTTCCAGATGTCCCTCTCTAAACTACAAACTCCAGGATTCCATAGGCTATTGAAAGTGGAATAATAGCACTGTAACAGTGTAGGGCGGAAATGGCCTCAGACGCTGAAATTCGAACCAATTGGCTTCAGCAATGGCTTCTGAAACAAGCTCATGTCCTAATCTTCTTCTTCTGAACTATATGAAATGGGTTGGTATGATTCCTCATAGGTGGAGAACTGAAACACTAAGTGGAAAAAACCCTTCTAATAATGTTCAAAATGTTTCCATCACACTGCTTTCCACAGCACCCCAAGGAGTTTCCAGTATAAAGGAAACATAGTTGGCTGTATGATGTGTTAAGAGAAGAAATAAAATGCACTTTTAATTAGAACACTAAGTGGCCCTGGATAAAATTTGCAGACGTGGTAAAATTCTGGAAGATAATTTTCTAAGTTACAGTTTTCAGCTTCCCGCATAGAGAGAACAGCAACAGGGGGACACTTTCAGCAGGGCAACAGATCTGGCAAAATATACACCTGCAGCTTTCCTGCTGCAGAGCAGCCTTTATAAGCAGGCAGGTCTGGATAAGCTGTACCCCTCCGAATTTTTGCCAGATTGCTACTCTTCTCCACTACCTCCGTTGGCTAGCGCATATGGGAGATGCCATCCAAAACCTCTTGAAGTCTGCAACTTCTGTCCAGCTCTGATGTACTCCCTGCTTAAAATCCAGTGATGATAACATGCAGCAGCCATCCATGTGTTGCGGGACTGTAACTCCGATCATGGTAGGGGATGATGAGAACTGTGGTCCAGGAAAAATATTTAGACAGCCGTTCAGGAAGCTCATGGGGTGGTTTGGCCTTGTTGGTCACAACACTCTTGATAGGTGTCACCCAGCCGCGTCGCGCTGTCATGTTCGGTGACGTTGGTTCGCCTTTTAATTTAATCAGCAAAGCCATTAATAGACCAAATCGGGAGAGAGGGGGCTAAAGATGACGGGGCATTATTGGCGCAGAAGAACCGGGGCCGCGGGTATCTGACAGGAGGACCTTTTCACGGCCCTTCCAGACAAGCTCCACCCGGCTGGAATTTTCTCTTCTTTATTGGCAGCCTTTGGAGGACGGGACCTTTTTATCAGCCTTTGCCACCGGGCGCCAGGACCCAAAGTAACTTCCAGCTCCTTGGCAGACCTCGGCGACTCCATTCAAAGGCTTACGCCAGCAGTCAGTACTGTCTACTGTTACACGAATCTGATGCCAAGGGCCTTGAGCCAACAAAACTGTATTTCCTAAGCACGAAAATGTCGACGCCGCCTCCGAATCAAGCCAGGCTTCCGCAGTAGACTGTTATAGCGCTGTTATTCCACTTTCAACGTCCTATGGAATCCTGGGGTTGGCCTCTGCCCCTCCCCAAACTGCAAACCCCAGGATTCCACAGGACGTTGAAAGTGGAATAACAGCGCTATAACAGTTTAGTGCGGAAATGGCTGGGGTGAAAGTCTGCCGCGCTTCAGAGGGTAAGGCGACTCTGGCGAAAGGCACAAAGAAAAAGAATTCCCTTCCTCACCGGACCGCCAGACTCCCGGAGCTAAGCGCGCTGCGCGAGCGAAGCGACGCCGGTAGCGAATTGGAGCGAAGGCGGGCTCCGGCTCCGTTGCCACCATTCCCCCGGAGGAGCTCCGCTAACTCCCTCACCCGGAACACCAATCAGCGCGCGCGGTTCTTCCGAGCCTCCGCCCCTTTCTTTGTCCCCGGCGCGCTCGCCGCTTTTGCCCTGCGTAGGAGTGGCTGCTCCTGGCTTCGGCTCGCGGGTGTGCGCCCCGCCTTTCCGAGCCCTTATTAGAAGCTGAAGGAAAGGGCACTGCCCCGCGGACGGCCGGCAGGACCCGTCGTGCGCGTTGTATAAGGCGCTGAGGGTAAGCTGCAGCGGGAGCGGCGGCGGCGGCGGCGGCAGCAGCGGCAGCAGCAGCAGCGGCGGCGGCGATACAGTGGAACGGAGAGTTGGTTGTATAAGCAAGGTTCTGCATAGAGCCAGGAGCAAAACAGAAGGGTAAGCGAAACATCCTTCTTCTCTCTTAAGTGACGGGGAAGTCTGGGTCGTCGATTGTTGTTAAAGCACGGCGCACGTTGATGGTGCTTAAAGATGCCTAACGAGGATAAGAATAGCGATTGAACATTCTTAAGAAAAAGCAGGAGCATCTTTTTTGAATCTGCTGCTACTGGAGCTTTAATTCTGTGGCCCAGTCGATCCTCCCTCCCCCCGCCCCAGACCATTTGCAAGTAATGAAGTTTTTAATTTGGAATCAGGTTGCTAGGTGTCCCTTTTAATAAGGGATGTTCCATATAGGACAGTAGGTGTCCCATATTATAAGGGATGTCTTCTACTTGAGGACTGGAAAGCTTTCTTTTTTGTATAAACCAAACAAGATGCCCCTAAACCTTGCATTTGAGGGTGTGGTCCCTTCATAAAGACAGAAATGCATGCATCATGTAATTTATGGATGTTGACAACGTATTCATTTTCCAGAGAAATACATGGCTAAGTCAGCTTATCAGTACTTTAGATCTGGCACTTGGGTAGAACACAAACCCATTGACAGCTACTTCATGATGGTCAACCCTGCACATCATGAATTTTGACTGTCCCTTACAGCTATTTTAAAAACCTGGCAGCACTGTTGGGAGTGTAATATGGGATAGGTTGTTCGAGCGTGCTCATTTACATATTTTACTGCAGATAATGACATGTCACCTTTGAAATAATCTACAGAAAGCAAAAGTAAGGCCCAGAATGCTAGTGACTGTGAACGATGTACTAGTGTAAAAATAGGCAAAGAAGCCCATTTTTAAACAATGTTTAAAAGCAGCCTGCCAAAGTTAATAATTCCCTTCATCATTGAAGGGAACGTGCTGTAAAGAAAGAATGAGGTGTGGCTTGTTGGGTTAGTACATGACTTGGACTAAATAACTATGACCTGTTTTTAAGAGAATTCCTTAATCTGTAAGAAGTAGCTGCAGATGCTGAATTCTTCCAGTTATAAATTCTACACTGTCCCTTAGCTTGTGTGTCTGTGCCTTCAAGTTGCCTGTCAACTTATGCAACCCCATGAATTTCATAGGGTTTTCTTAGGCAAGAAGTACTCCAAGATGGTTTTGCCTGTTCCTTCCTCTGCAATACAGCTTATAGCACCCGGTACTCGTTGGCAGCCTCCCATCCAAGTATAAACCTGGGCTGACCCTGCTTAGCTTCCAAGATCAGATGGGATCAGGTGATTTTAGGGTGTTCAGCTTACCTAAATGTAAATGGGATAATTAAAAATTCTGTGTACTCATGTGAACATGCCATGGAGTATAATTGAACTCTGCAAAAGTCTTAGGTCGTTCAAAAGTGTTCTGCAAATAGAAAGGTTATCTTTCCCAAAAGTGGTCTTTGAATTATGCAGCACCCAAAAAAGAAGACAATAATTCTTCTGATACTATAGATGCTTCTGATTCTTCACTTATAATGAAGAAAACACAGAAATACCTTGCCATAAGCAGGAATGAAAGAGGATCACATTATTCCAATGTGCAAACTATGTGTGCTGTTGCTTATGTAACCACAGTAGCACCCCCAGGTTTGCAGAAATACAGAGATATGCAGGAGAAAAATCCCTCAAGGGGAGAATGAAGCATAATGAGGAAGGAACATTTTGAGCAGCCGTGCCATGCTGATTTGCATTGGGCGGGGAAAGCAGAACATGACAAGCTCACATGGAGTGAGCTTAAATGCTGAATAGCAGCATTTCATTTTGCAACATTTTGTGGCAGGGTTCACTTGTGTGTTCTAAAAGTTAAGCCCCAGCGTTCTATCACACTGTATAGGATCCAGTATGCACCTGTACAGTTAGAAACAGAATTGCATTTTAGTAGCTGGACCTCGCCCAAATGCAAATCCCTTGTACGTTTCCATATGGGAATGTCTATGGTTTACGTTTGTGGAAGAGACTGAAATACTTGTTACAGTTCTGCTGGTGGATTGTGTGTATTGATAGTGGGTTGAAACTGCTGCATGAAGCAAAAATCTGCCCTCCATTCGTGGTCCTGGGTAATATACTCTTTCTTTACAGCAGTGGTTCTCAACCTGTGGGTCCCCAGATGTTCATGGACTTCAGCTCCCAGAAGCCCTGAGCATTGACCATAATGGCTGGGGCTTCTGGGAGCTGAAGTCCATGAACATCTGGGGACCCACAGGTTGAGAACCACTACTTTACAGCATCTCATGGCTTGGTGATGCATTTGTGTCTGTGTGCCTTCAGGTCACCTGTCAGCTAATGGTGACCCCATGAATTTCACAAGGTTTTGTTAGGCAAGGATTTCATAAAAGTGGGTTTGCTAGTTCCTCCCTCATGAAGTACAGCCCACAGGACCCAGTATTTGTTGTCAGTCTTCCATCCAAGAACTAGCCAGGACTGACCCTGCTTAGCTTCCAGGATCAGATGAGATCTGGTGCCTTTTGGGTATTTATCATATGTTTACTAGGAGTATAATGCAAGCTGCAGAGAAATAGGTGTACTACACAGGCTGTCCTTCTACAGGTACATGACCATGTTCATATACTGAAAAAAGACAGGGCCATTTTTGACATACTCAGGACTTTTGTTTTTATGCAGTTAGTACTGTTTTCACTTTACACGTTGGAAAGCAAAACAATAATAACACTGCAACTGTTTTGTAACACTGGTGTCAGTTTTTCTGTTGGTAAAAGTAATGTGAGAACCACCCCAGAGTGAGTATGCAGTCATGACATGGGGCAAAGTGACTCATGCTGCAACTTAACACCAAAGGTTCTTGGCCATCATTTCCATGCAGCTCCCATGAACACGTTCTTCCATTCATTGCAGTGGGTCCTGTGTTTTCCAGTTTTGACCCGCTGAGACACAACAGTGTGTTTACTACTGCAGAGTCTGTGCTTCTGCCTTAAACCTGGCTTCCTGTTGTTGTTCCGTTGATGCCCATGAACCCACAGCTGAGAGAAGGTGGGGTGTTTTTGTTTTTGGACAGCCATGGATTATGGGAATTATGGTAAAAAAAGTAACTTTTCCAAACACTGCTTGATCTTGAAAGCTTGGATTCTGAAGTCCTCTAGGCAGAAAGAGGGTAGGGCTTATGACTTATTAAATGTCACTTGAGAGCCCATTGCTGAGGTATTAAGCATATGCTGAACAGCCACAAGATCATGGGTCCACTCCTTAACATGCTCAGTTTAAAGATACCAACCTGTAGGAGTAGTGGAGCATACTTCTGGCTGAGTGTCTGAAATCTGCTGTCCCTAAGAGTAGAAAAAGATTATTGGTCCGAGTCACTTCAAGACAGCTTCATATATATTCGTATGGAAATATGTTAGAGTTTTCATTGGCTTTGTGCCTTCCACACTGGAATCTGTAGCTCATAGCTGAACTATATATAATACGTTGTTCATCTCTGTCAGCCTGGTGTGCTTGTTGCTTTAAATTCCAGGACTTTATTTCAATTCTTCAGGGATCTTTACAAAGAAATGGTTATGTGAGACCACTGTGTCATTGATTTCAAATTCAAGTGTTTAATGCAGTGTAATAGTTTCTTGCTCTCTCAACAAATGGAGTTGGCAACATGAAATATTTTGTTACATTCAAGTAGGACTTGTTATGTGATTCTAAGCTTTGTTTCCTATAGTATTTATCTCCTCATCCCAGTTGACAAGTAACCAAAGATCACAAAATATCAAGAATTTGTACGGTGTTAGAACTTGTGTTGATGTGTATGGATAAAAGAGAAATATCATTCCTATTTTGAATTACTATACTATTTTAATAATTTTTAAAATATGTTTCTTGATCCTGCAGCAACACGGTAACAATAGCACCTATGTGATGGACTAGAAGGACCCTGTGTGTGTGAAGTTGCCAGTTGATTTATTGCGACCCCGTGTATTTCCTAGTTTTCTTAGGCAAGGAATACTCAGAAGTTATTTTATCAGTTCCTTCCTCTGAAATATAGCCTACAACACCCGATATTCGTTGGCGATCTCCCATCTAGGTACTGACTGGAGCTGACCTTGCTTAACTTCCAAGATCAGATGAGAACTGGTGCCTTTACAGTATTTAGGCCATGAAAGGAGCCTTGCTATGTAGAAGATGACTGTCTTTTTCCTTTTTTACCATTACTTACCAGTGTGAGGAAAAGAGATGTAATAGACAGAGTGGGCACATATTTGTCATTTATTTTAATTGTTTTTAATTGTTTAATTGTAACACCCCAATATTTCATTCCTTATCACTTAGCCCTTCTAATTTTAGATTTTTTTACTCTTATTTTCAGAATGTATCTGGTATTCTTTCTTTTTTTTTAAGTCGTACATGTACAATCTTAAGTCGTACATGTACAATCTTGCAATCATAGGATGAAAATAGTGTCACTTAGGAACAACTTAGGAACAACTGTTCCTAAGTCACTTGTATATTATTTCAAATATCTAATGTTAATAATCAACAGATCATTGCATTAATTTCCCATGCAAGCAAAAGGATGTTGACAATTTTACAAAAAAAGATTTTTACCATCTATAGAATGAGAAATGCCAGATGTCTAAGCTGGATTTGGAGAAGGAAGAGGCACTAGAGATCATATTATAAACTTATATTGACTAATGGAATGCACAAAACAATTTCAGAAGATCAAACCTGTGCCCAGGGTCATTGTTCCAGTGGGTTGTCGTGATACAGAGGATTTGAAGCTGGTCTCCAGGAGGCATAGTCCAGTACCCAAACTACTACACCATGCTGGTCCATCTGGCTTGGGGGTGGCAGCATTCAGTATAACTATCTGCTGAAAATGTAAAAGGTAAACCTAAGAGATAAGAAAGTCAGGAGGAACTAATATGGGGTAGCCGATAATTGCATACCATTGTAATGAAGTTTCTACCTCTCTTTGTCTCCTAATTCAGTTGGTATTACTAGTCATAAGTTAAATGGAAAACTGTCTACTAGAACTCCTCATTCGCCGTATTTGGGGCTTTACAGTGGGGCATGTGTGTGTGGCCATTTCTGCACTAGGCTCAAAGGCCCCTCCCTAAATTGCATCCCCAGGATTCCATAGGATGTTGAAAGTGGAATCATAGCACTATAACAGCCTAGTGCGGAAATAGCCTGTGTCTAAGCACCTTTACATCTCCTGTTGACTTATGGGGACTCAAAGAATTTCACATGGTTTTCTTTGGCATGGATTACTCAGAGGTAGTTTGACACAAGTAGCTGACACAAAACTGAAATGCAACTTGCAAATTGGCAAAGATGCCAAAATTCCAGCACCACCAAATAACATTTGAAATGGTATGCAAAATAGAAGTATTTTTTGGTAGGTTATTAACTCTTCTACAGAAAAGGCTAATAGAACTTCCAAAAAGTTAAAGGAACTCTGAATAACTTTGATGTGCAAAAGAAGGTTAAATGCTGGGTGCCTTTTTGTGAATAAAAGCACTGCTACTTGCCTGCTCAGGAGATGTGTTAGTGCCTGAGAAAGAAAATCCAAACAGCTTTGGTCCTGCTATTTAATATGAGGCACAATCTATTAATCAAGAAGACTCACTCCTCTTATTTCCTTGACTGGTCAGTGAGGTCACTGGGACCATGATAAGCTTCAGCAGTTCCTGCTGTTTTAGACATGAAGACGCTTAAACTGCTGCAGTGAGCATATGGCAGGAAAACACACTGATTGGTCTAGATTTTTTTTACTTCAGTTCATAGACTTTAGGAAAAGGCTACCTCTTGTTAGGAATCTTTTTTAGGAAAATTAGGAAGTAGTATGCATTCTTTTCACTCCATGTTAACTCCGTAGACCATTCCTAACAGAAGATTTCTTCAAAAATTGGACAATAGTTAAGAACATAGTTTATCTGTCAAGTAAGAGAGAAAAGAAAGAATCTGATAGCAATTTTCTACATCTAGGTGATAATCTTCTGGGAAACTTTGGCTCTCCCATAAGAAGTTTTTCATAAGGTAACAACAGGGCTGCTTGCCTCTACCTTCTTCCCAGCCTCAGGTGGTTGAGGCTGAATTTGAAAGGCATTTACTCTAGTCTACAGTTTCTCATTAGTGTTTTGCTGTAGTACTGTATCAGCCTCATTACTGACAACATTAACCTCCAATATTGACATTTTACTTTCCAACTCAGGGTGGGGTGTGATCAGTGGAGAACAATGGAGAAAAGAAAGAGAAGTCTTAATATTTGTCACATTCCCTGTCTCTCTTTTAAGCAGCGTATGCAAATCCTGTCACTTCTGTTCCATTCTGTTGCCATTGTTCTTCAGTCTCATCAAAAAGGAGGAGAGTTGGATATTTCTGAAACTGGAGAGCTCTGTTTTTTTATATAGGGTTTCCTTTTGCCACTGTTAGGAACAGTAAACAACTGTGGGCTTAGTAACACAAAAACAAAACAATATTTTCCTGATTTCTGGTCTAAAATAGAAGGCTTGAAGTGATGAGGATTAAATAAGCAAGAGGAAACAAAGTAGATGAAAAGTGAGTCCAGTTGGAATACCATCTTGGCCAGAGGTTTGTGCCTATATTCCTTATTTTAGATAATAAACATGTATTTTAAATTTTGGTCTAAATCCAGGACTAAAGAACACACATAGCCTTCTTTGTGCCCTCTGTGTGTCACACATATGGGGCTGCTTGCCTGTGCAGAGCAACTTTTCAGATCTTGTGTATCTAGCATTTGGAGATTGGTAAGTTATAACTACAGGTTGGCCTGTGACTGATGTTGTTAAAAGTGCTTATCTGTGCAGTCACACATATGGGTTTTCTCATCTGCACAGGCATCTTGCAAACCTTTTTCAGCAGTAGCTCTGCACACCATCTTTTAAGCACATACTTAAAGCTCCAATTTGGTTCCAAGCTCAATTTATAGTACTGGTTTTGGCATATCATTTTTGTTACATGCCTTCAAGTCGACTCTGACTTACGGAAACTGTGTCATGGGGTTTTCTTGGCAAGAGTTATCCAGAGGTTCCATTGCCTTCCTCTAGGATTACTCAGTGGGTTTCCATGGCCAACAGAGATTCAAACCTTGGTCTTCTAGACTCTCTGGTTTGAAACAAGTATCACCTCAGTTTTAATAAATGACCAACACAGTGGTAGCAATAAGGAAAAACTGGGGAGGGGGGGACACTAAAGAAGTGGGCAGGTTGTATGAATGCATGGATATGTTGTGGCCAAGAAAGAGGCGAAGACCAGGTTTCCAGGGAAAAATCAAAAAGCCATTTTATTGTTAACAATACCTTGCGCAAGGGCAACAGTTATCCCAGAACTGTTGTGTCAATTAATTGAGGTAGCATCACTATATACCTTTTGCCTTCTATGTCAGCAATCAATCATTTACTTAGCCAGCCCATCACTGGAGAAAAAGATCTTTAGTTAACTTTTCCATTACATCATTGACTGGCACAGAGGAGAACAAAAGAGTTAGTTATAAAATGATACAAAATGATGCCTGTAGTCAAAATGAGGGAGTATGCCTACTCCCATTTAGTTCCCAGACCTTTGAGTGCTGCAAGGCCATTCCTAAAATTTGAGATAAGACAGACATCTGCAATTTACTCAGAGGCACAATTCAATTCGCTTATTTTTCCTATTCAAGTGGCATTGGATTTAACCCCTTCATTCCCCCCTTCATGCTAAATTCAAAACTTTGCAATTTCAAGCATGTACTATTTCCTTCTTCCTCTATAGTACAAGTGATACATAGCACTAGAATTCATTAGCACACGACACGCTGTTCCCAGAACGGAGGGGACTGATTTGCGCGCAGAGAGGTTAGCTTCCTGGAGTAGCCCCAGCAAACTGGACTCCTAATCTTCTCATTCCTGTACAGTTGCTGGGTTGATGTAAAAATTTTGGCGGCCTCCGGAGTGCCAGATTGTATCATCTAGCCTCATTTTCTCCTACCTCCCTTCCTTGCAACCACCAGTTAGGCATACACAACAACTTCCTTCTTCCATTGACTTGAGCATTACAGATTAAAAAACAACACTTTTAACATGCAGAGTAAAGACTGGCAGATTTAGGAAAGCCATTATGTTAGTGCAAAATACTCCTGCATACAGTGCTTTTACCCAGTACTACTTAGGGAACTCAATTTGTCCACATGCCTGCAGACCATTAGAATGATCTTCTAGATCAGATTCTCAAATGCATTTTCCCCTCTTTTGCATTCAACTCATTTACATAATGACAACTGGTTGTATTTTACCAAAATGCTCATAATCCCTTCACAACTGAGATATAGTTTCATGCTGGGCTGACAGCCAACATACAACGCATGGCCTTACATGAAAACCATTCTCCGCATGGATCCATGTGTTGTCATGTACCTGTTGCTTTTATTGTGAATCCTTTTCATTTTTGGCCAGCCACACTATATCAATTTGTGAACTGCAGCCAAAGTGATAATCCCAGGAGATGAACCATATACCTATTTGCCATTGTAAAACTTGTTCCTTTCCAGAATCTATTATGGAGGACCAACCTCCCTTTCTCACAGCCCAGTAAAACCTATGCTATAACTGGAAATAAGTTAACATTGAGACATTTCCCTGGGCATACCCGTTTGCCATTTACACATATCTTCCAATCCCTAGTGAATAAAATGGGCAAACCACACTCTGCTCTTCATATTAACCCACTCTATGCATTCTTCCATATTCAGAATCTGATCATGCATAGAATGATGCATGAGTCCCGAGCCTTTACCACAGTGGGGGTTGTCACTACTACCAGACCCTCCACCCATGTCCAGGTTGCCCCCAACTCCTTCACCCATGTCTCCTGGTTTGAGAGGGTGTGCCTGTGCTTGTAAGGAAAGAAGCCCCTATTTTAACATTTTCTCCCTTGTCGTACTCAGAGCTTTCCCAAACACACTAACTCTTTCCTGTAGAGTTATGTTCCCTGATCCATCCAAAAGGGCTTTTGCTGAAAGGTGACAACTTTATGACTCTGTGAAGTATATATTGCATTCCTTCTCCCATCATAATGAGCTTCGGGGAAAAAAACAAAAACACTCCTGGTTTCTCTGTTGTGGGTTGCACGTGGAATGAGAGTGACAGGTTTCTAAAAATGGGCTAGGATATGTATGTGGCATCATGTCATCTGCCCCATTTAGTCCAAAAACATAGCCAGGGCTGTTATCTGGGCCATACACGTTGAATTATCGTCTCCAGGATTTTGTTTCATCTTCTCCAGTTTCCTTAAATTCTGAGGTCTGCAGGTACAATGTGAATCCTCCGCTTATCTGGAATAACAGTGGTTTAATCTTTGATGATCTTGTGGCAATGCAGGTCTGTTGTTCGAGCCTATATGATGTGTGGGCTTTTTCAGGGCTGTCTTAACCTTCCCTGCTTGTTAGCTGTCTCACAGCTTGCATCTCTTTTCCTCCTCTGCCTTCTTCAGCCAGAGTCCCTCAACTGCACTCCACTTCCAACTGGAGAAGCGCTCTATCGCCTCTCAGAAATGCTCCCTTATTTTCTCCCTCCCACGTATGTATTTATCCTCTCTCCCAGCTCGCTCGTAGGGGTGCTCCATCACCTCCTCCATCCCGCTGGGATGGCGCCAGGGAGCCTTTCCAGTTTCCATCTTATCGGGGACTGGTGAGGGAGCGCCGACCTTTGGAGTTCGACTCGGCCCTTTCCCATATTCTCCATGTTTTGCTGCCAATGTTTCTCACCAGAATGGCACAACTCCAGTCCTTGCCCTTTGCAAGTCAGAGGGTGAGGAACAAAACTTTTCCTCTTAACTGCTGACCACTGACATTATTCATGGAATTCTGCTATCGCCTTCCACAAAAGGATTCTCACCATACATCACCTCTCACTGGTCCCTGGCTTCTTTCACATATCCACCACATATCCACATCCTTCTCTGACTGTCTTCACCATCTGTCCATATTTTTCATCCTACCACCCTTGGCCCACATGGGCACATTGGCACACTCCCAGAGACCCTCTTCCTTGTGTTCCCACCAACCTCTCCTATCTTCCAGCCTCTACTCATTTTGGATTTTTTACAAAAACTTACAGCTCCCAGTATTCGCAGGGCTCTCCCATCCAAATACTAACGAGGCCTGACCCTGCTTAACTTCCGAGATCAGACAAGATCGGGCATGTTCAGGGTGGTATGGCCGTAGGCAGCTAAGCCACTCCCCTTGCTCTTTCAGCCCCTTCTGCAGCTCCTGGACTCTCTGGCTGCCCTGTGCCTCTGTCAGCCACTTGACTCTGCTGCATTTTATTTCCTCTTCCGCCTGGTCTAAAATTCCAAACATCAGACGAACTAGGAAGGGAGGGTGTAACTCCCTTTCGGAACTGACTCCTCTGTTCCTGCTACTTATTGTTGGCTGCATCCTCTCAGCCTCTGCTGCTCACATCCCTCGGGCAGCCTCCGCTGCATCCGCTGCTTCCATTCTCCCCCCCCCCGTCATCTGCCTGGCCCCCTTGGCTGGCGCCTCAGCTGGGGGAGGGCTGCTATAGCCATCGCTTCTCCTCCAGGAAGCCTCTTGATGCTGGCAGCGGCTTTACAAATCTCCTGCCATTGCTGGGTATCATTGCTCCCCCCCGCATCTGTCCCCTCAGGGAAGGCAGGCAACAGGTATGCAGAAGGATCCGGTGGGGTGGGAGAGCGTGGTTGTCTCCTAAAGAACTGCAGCTGTAGCTTCAGGCCTCTGTGGGGAGCTCTACTTTTCTGTTCTTTTGCATTGGAATTCCCAGGTGTTCTTGGGAAACCATTCAGGTACACCAAGATTCCCATGTGTTCAAGATTCCTATGTCAACTGCTTCTCCAAAAACTCATTGTCAATATATAAAAAGTTCAACAGCTTTTAAGTCCATCATTCCTGAACTCTCCCACTCTCCTTTCTATTTATTGACTTAGAAAGGACTGGCCTTTTCCTGCTTGCAAATTGCACACTGATTTCTTCCCAATCTAGGCCTCTGTCTTCTTTCTCTCCACTTGCCTCTTCCTCCTGCCTGCTTGTAGTTCTCAACAGCTCTCTTCATCCCTTCTGTCATTGTTTCCACCAACTTGATAATCAGTGAGCATATTCAGTCCTGGTCACATTATTTGGATCCCACCCTGGATCAGCTAGGGAACTCTGCCTCTTCTCTGGTGCCCTCCCGGCTGGCTTCCTTACCATCTCTCATGTTGGATTTATTCTCCTCCACTCCTCAGTAGCGGACAAGGTCAAAAGAACTATTGACCTGCTAGTTAGAGCATGTGAAGCCATGATTCTGGCAAAGTCTCATTATTTAGTAGGTCTACATGGGTGAGGTGTATATCTATAACTCAACTCACTGGTGTAGCCCCCTGACTGCTGAAGCTGAGTGGGGCCACTTGGACTTCTGCTGCCTACACTGTTGCAACCTCTGCCTATGTCCTTCCTGGTTGTAATTTGCTGAAACATATGGCGGGGCTGTATGTAGTTCTTCTGGTTCCTCAGGGGACTATCTCAAAACTTACTCACCTCTTCCAAATTTCTTCTGAACTCTGTCCACCACGCATACACACAGCCTCAAAGGCTATGTGCCAATGGATGGGAATTTGCAAACTGACAGCTCATTAAATATTCAGTGAAGTCTCCTTCTCCCTTTTTAGACATGAGAGAATTTACCAGGAAACCAGACTTCGCTCCTATTATTAAAGGGGAGAAACTGCCTGTCCCCCTGTGTTATGGTCTCCAGGCTGTCAGGTTTGCTCTTCTCTTTTTTTTCCCCTTTTCTTTCAACAGGGAGGGGTGAGGGGGAATTCCTGGTGAGTGCAGAGTTCCTTCTTTCTCTCTTCTTCTTTCCTTTTCAACTACTTTTAAAAAAACAAAGACACTTGCGCTGAGCTCTGCCCATCGTGTCATCTTGCTGAGAAGTGTTGCAAAGTACTAGAGGAGAATCTTTTCCCTTTCTCCTTTCCCTGTTTCCTATCCAACACCTTAAGGGCTTATTATTATTATTATTTTTCATTAACTCTCTAACTTTATTTCTGCTGTTCCCAAACCTCTTGGCTAAATAAATGTCTAGCCCAAAATGAGTGTATCCCGCTATCACTAAGAATGAGGCAAAAATCTGTCAGCATCTCCTCCAAAGCCTTTTATTGTTATGTTGCCTGCCCATCAAAATCTCCATCAAGGAGGTCAGACTTGGTCCCTAGAAAAACCCCTTATTTCCTTTTAACATGGAAGCAAATACTTGCTTTTCCAGTTAATTGTAACATTTGACATAGTAAGGGCTCCTGCAGCCCTTTGGATCCAACCTCAAAATTCCCTACTGCCTGAATTGCAAAATCAGGCTTTTTCCTTACACTTAAAGAAAACAATGAGATTCTGCATTGCTTCCTCACTATTCCTCATTAACACCTGAGGTTTTTGCACTGACTTTATTTCTGCCATTTCCCAGCCTCTGGCTGAGTTAACTTCTCTGGCTTAAACAACAGAGAGCCCAAGAAGGAGGGGCTTCAGGAGATGGCTTCAAACACTGAGATACAATGAGAGAGGGAAACAAACCATTTTTTCTTTACACCACAGCGGCAATAGTAAGTTTCCAGGCTGTCCGTTTCTCTCCCACCCATTCCTCCCAAGTTCCAGACAAAACACAATAGGAATGGGATTGATGCACTTGAAGGTCTGGTGCGCCCACACAAAGGGGTTTTGACTCCAGTCACTCCAGCACTCACTTAGCCATCGTACGATCACGGCATGGACGCAAACATGGAACGCCTAGCATTTCATACACTCATCTTCCATTCTAAATAGAGAGCAACCTCCCATCTGGCCCATTAAACCACAACTGAGACGTCTCATTCTATCATTCCGCTCATACCAAGAGTTTTCTAGGTTTCTCTCCTACCGCCTGAGAGGTACTCGGCCGAAACTCGGGCAGTGGTACCAGTTCCCCTTCCCCCTCCCAAACATGAGGGGGGTCTACTCACCAGAGGGCCATGGGAGGCTTGGTTTCCAACTGTAACCCGAGGTCCGTTGACTGGATTGCTGTCGCCAGGGATGCCACCACTCCCCCAACCAAACCTCTTCGACAAAAGGTCGAGGGCGCCCTGGGTTTTGTCAAGGGGGGGCCGCAATCCTCGACGTCCAAACGTCCATCAAGGGGGACAGAATGGCCCCTTCCCCCGGTTTCCCGGCCAACGCACCAGAAATGTTGTGGCCAAGAAAGAGGCGAAGACCAGGTTTCCAGGGAAAAATCAAAAAGCCATTTTATTGTTAACAATACCTTGCGCAAGGGCAACAGTTATCCCAGAACTGTTGTGTCAATTAATTGAGGTAGCATCACTATATACCTTTTGCCTTCTATGTCAGCAATCAATCATTTACTTAGCCAGCCCATCACTGGAGAAAAAGATCTTTAGTTAACTTTTCCATTACATCATTGACTGGCACAGAGGAGAACAAAAGAGTTAGTTATAAAATGATACAAAATGATGCCTGTAGTCAAAATGAGGGAGTATGCCTACTCCCATTTAGTTCCCAGACCTTTGAGTGCTGCAAGGCCATTCCTAAAATTTGAGATAAGACAGACATCTGCAATTTACTCAGAGGCACAATTCAATTCGCTTATTTTTCCTATTCAAGTGGCATTGGATTTAACCCCTTCAGATGGACTACTCAAGGAACAATAGTACAGGTACAGGTACTGTTTTTCTTCTTTGTGATCTCTCTGCATTACCCATACAGGAAGCAAATAGCAAACTTACCTGAAGTGAGGCTGGTGGGAGGACAAAACATGTCTGAATTAAATACAAATTTACCTTTATACCAAAGTAAAGTAAATCAGTTCTTAGTGCATCAAATTTACTTGTGTGATATGTTACTAATAGCAGCCAAAGAGTCACCTTTCAGTCACAAACATGCTAAGATGACTGTAGCTAAATCCTCCAGGTGGCTTGCTTAATTTTGACAAAATAACAAAACAAAAAACCTCTGAGGAGATGCAAGTGGAACAGGTGAGTAAAGATTTGATAAGTTTCACAGAAAACATTGAACCTTAGGCAGGAAAAACAAGGAAGTAGGAGGATCCAGCTGGAGAATGAAGGCTGTAATTGTGGTGGAGACAGTTTCGGGTCAGGCCAGATGACCTCTGGGTGTAAGGGAAAGGCAGTTGAGAAAAGCAGTTAATTTTCCCTGCAATTGAAGTGACTCTGTGTTTGAAAGAAGAACAATAGGACACTGTGAGATAGAATGTTAGGGAGGATAAAATGTGCCTCGCTGTGCTTCCTTTACTTTGCAGCATTTGTAAGATTATGCAGGAGAATGGTGAGAACTATTGTATGTGTCAATTTCCTTTCTTGGACATGTGATGTATTTGCACTGGAGATGTATAAATTGCTTTGAATGTAAAGAGGCGGGGCCCAGACTTTGAGAAAGGATCTCACTGGGACATTGTGCACAATAAATCTTTTTTCTAAAACTGTGGGTCTCTATCTCAGTTTCACTACATATTCTGGGGGCTCGTCCGGGATAGACGGGCTTTTTGCCCTCTTGAAGCGGCAGCTGTTTCCTCTGGCATTTGTACACCATTGATAAGGACCTTGGGTGCCCCCGATTCTTTTATCAGACAGTGCTCCTCGTGGGGGTGTGAAGCCGGGGGAATGGTTGCCAGCTAAAGAACCCAGGAATGGTTTGGAAAATTTACAGAACACAGCCACAGAACAGAGCCATAGGTAAGTGTGTCAAGGGCCTTCCCCTAAAGTGTGGAACACTGGGAAGAAGAGGGACTTGATCACCCCCTATAATGGATCTGCCCTAATAGATGACTCCAACCGGGTGGGGCCATTGAAACCGCAGATTCCTTAGACACACACAGGTGGGAGGCTGTGTTCATTGAGTGAATGGTGTGTGCGTGACTCACGTTGCAGTTCTCATTTGCAGACCATTGGAGCTTCCAGCTGCGCGAGTCAGCGTGTGTGAAATTTGTCTACCTCATTGTTTCGAGCTGTTGGGGACCCCCCTCACCCCCAGCTCACCCCCCTCCCCAACTGTGTGTTGTCATTTTGGGAGGAATTTGGGTGGAGGGAGGCAGTTGACAGACTCTGCTTCAATGTATGTTGAAAAAAACTCCAAGAAAGCTTTTTTTCCTGTGCCTTTATGTATGGTTTGAGGTCAGAAAATGTTTTAATGTGTGTAAGGAAAATTCCAGGGAAAAAAATGTGGCTTCTCCTCTCTGTTTGCAATTGTTTTTCAGTGCTTGAAGCCATTTCCCCACAGCCCCTCCTCCTCTGGCTCTCAGGTTTAACCCTATAGTTGCTGTTTTTGAGCTAGAAGTTCATTTAGCCAGAAGGCTAGCAGAAATTAAGTTAGTAAGTTAATGGGAAAACAAACCTTTAGGTGTTTGATAGGAAATAGTGAAAAAGAAAAAGGGAGGCTTGATCTTGAATAATGGGAGACATGCAAGGAACTGGAAAAGTCCTGGGCTCAGCAAATCTGCCTCCAAACTTTGAAAACATAACTTAAAAACTCTGAAGATTCTCCTCCAGTACTTTTTGCAACATTTCTAAGCAAGATTACAATTCAGTTTACAGAGCTCAGCTTAAAGAGTCTTATTGTTTAAAAGCTGCATCTGAAAAAAAAAAGAACTCTGCTGCTACCAAGAATCCCCCCTTGCCCCTCCCTGCTGAAAGGAGAAATAGGGAAAAAAAACCTTGACAGCCCTTTAGACCAGTGGTTCTCAACCTGTGGGTCCCCAGATGTGTGTGGACTTCAGCTCCCAGAAGCCCCAGCCACTATGGTCAATGCTCAGGGCTTCTGGGAGCTGAAGTCCAAAAACATCTGGGACCACAGGTTGAGAACCACTGCTTTAGACAAACAGTGCCGCTACAACCCCCCCCTTGAGTGAGGAGCCTGATTTTGCAGTTCTGATGCCAAGACTGGCAGCAGGGAAGTGTGAAAACTTTAATTGCATTAATAAGCCAGAAAAGTAGCACCCAGCCATGCTAAAGGCTCCTTTAGAATCAAGTGAGACCTGAAAGGGGGGACAGGCAGCTTCTCCCCCCTTAGCGATAGAAGTAAGTTTGATCAATGGGGTGCTAATTCACAACACTCTCTTCCTAGCAGGAAAAGGCCAGTCCTTTCTAATTCAACAAATAGAAAGGGGGAAGTTTAGGAAAGACTGACTTTTGGCTTACCCCCCCCTTCACATGGAATTTTTAAAAGGCTGCAAAACTCTATCTGACAATGAGTTTTTTGGAAAAGCAGTTGGCATAGGAACTTTGGACACATGGGAATTGTAGTACCTGAATAAATTCCCCCTAAGGGTTACAAATGCAAAGAACACAGAAGTAAAGTATTAGACAAGCCCCCACAGAGGCTCTGAAGCTACAGCAGCAACTCTTCAGGAAACAGCCCAACCCCCCTCTTCACCTCCACCGGTTTTTTACTCACTTGCCTGCTCGCCTGTTTGCCTGCCTTCCCCTGAGGAGACAGGTGGGGGGAGCAATAATACAAGCAATAAGGAGTGAGAGCCGCTGCCTAGCGTTAGTGTGTGTGGCAGACAAGAAGGGGGAAGAGGCTTCCTGGAGGAGAAGTGATGGCTACAGTGGCAGCCCCCCCAGCTGAGGCACTGGCCAAGAGGCCAGGAAAGCGACGAGGGGAGCGGAGGCTGGACAAGATGGAAAGGGAATAGAAGGCATGCCGCCCCCGCAAGCGGCAGAGGAGAAGAGTAAGAACAGCAGGAGCCAAGAAGCTCAAGAAGGTGAGGGCAGCAGAGGCAGAGAGCATGAAGGTGCCATGGCCCCTTCCTTTGATGGCAGCGAGAGTGACGGAGCTGAAAATCAAGGCAGCGGTGGCATGCGAGGAGCGTAATGGGATATGCAGCAGGAGGGCGGAGCTGGGAAGGGACGGCAGCAGAAGCAGAGGAGCTACCCCTGTCACGCCCACTCTCATTCCCAACTTGTCAGACCCGAAGGGGGGATCCCCCCCTTTCTTAGTTCATTTGATGTTTAGGACTTTAGAATTGGACAGAAGAGAAAAAGGGCCAAAAGACTGAGGCTAAAAGTCCAGCAGCGCCAGCAGCAGCTGGCAGAACTTCCCCTGCCACCAAAAGGGGAGAGAGGCAAGTTAAGAGAGGCTATGTAGCAGCTGAGACGAGGGCTGGCTCTGTGTGAAGCAAAGTGGCTGACAGGAAAAGCGAGGCGAGCAGGGACGACTGGGCATGGAAAAGGCTGGCAATGCAGTGTTGGAGATCCAGATGTAAAGACCCCACCACACCACCTGGAGGTCCCTGGCCTCCAGGAAGAGGCAGCCAATGCCCAGGAGCTGATAGAGGAAAGAGGGGATGGAGGAATTGTGCTTGGAGAATGGCTCTAGTAGCAAAGAGCTGAGAGATTTGCAAAGCAGCAAGCTTGCATGCTAGCTTCAATTAAGGCACTGAGAGGAGAGAGAAGCAGAGGGTGTAAAGGTGTCTGTGGCCAGCTGACAAGGGCAGATTGAGAAAAAGTTTTGTCCCTCATCCCTCAGACAGAGAAGGGCAAGGGCTAGGAGCTGTGACGTCCTGGAAGCAGTCCAAATTGCAAAGAAGCCCCCCAACCAGTTCCCAATAGAGCGGCAATTGGTAAGGCTCCTTGGCTCAGCCCCAGCAGTTTAAGGAGGTGATGGAGCACCCCTTCAGGCTGGAAGAAGGTGATAGAGCATCTCTGAGCTGGGAGGGAGAAGGTAATGGGGCACTTCTGAGAGGTGATAGAGCACCCCTCCAGGCTGAAAGTGGAACTGCAGCTGCAGGACTCTGACTGAAAGGGTGGAGGACAGAGAGAAAGGGACAGTTGAAGGCTATGAGACAGCCAGGAGACCAACGTCAGCCCCAAAGAGGCCCACACCATATAGGCTCAAACAACAGACCTGCATTTGTCCACAAGGTCATCAGAAGATTAAACCACTGTTCTAGGAATCACCTGGAGAAGTCACATTGTACCTGCAGACCTCAGAACTCAAGGAAACTGAAGAAGATGAAACAAAATCCTGAAGACAGTAGTTCAATGTGTATGGCCCAGATAACAGCCCTGGCTACGTCTTTGGACTGGATGCCACCACAGGGCAAGTGGCACGATACCACATTCACCTTCCTAGCCCTTTTTACAGAGACTTTTCACTTTTATTCCATGTGCAGCCCACAACGAGAAACCAGGAGTGTTTTTGTTGTTCCCAAAGCCCCATTATGATAAGGCATAGGATAAGGTAAACACCTCCCAGAACCATAAGGTTGTCCTCTTTTTAGCCAAAGTATGAAGCCATTTTGGGTGGATTAAGGAAACATAAGTCTACAGGAGGGAGTTAGTGCATTAGGGAAAGCTCTGAGTAAAACAAGGGAGAAAATGTTAGAACAGGGGTTCCCCTTTCTACAGACACAGGCATACCCCTTCCAACCAGGAGATATGGGTGAAGGATTGGGAGCAACTTGGCCATGGGTGGAGGACTCCCTATCAGGAAATGGTGACAACTCCTACTGTAGTATAGGTGGCCAGGATGAAGCCTTGGGTATATAACACTAAGGCTCATTTTGACTGGACTGTTGCTCCAAACATATGGCAACCTCTGAAGCTGAAAATCATCAGAAAGCAGTAAGAAGACTGAGACTAAGCCCTGCTCGTGCCTGCATACCTGGAAGCCAGGCACTCCAGCACACGGCTAGATCTCCACCTGGAGAGGAAAGAAGAATTCGGACTGATCCCTACTGCAGTGCTACCTGGGAAGCACTGTCCTGTGTACGGTCAGATCCTGTATGTGGGAGACAATAACATGGATTGTGGCAGGCATAGGAGGGGCAGGAGCCCTGGCCTACCTATTTTATCACTACAGACGGATGTTTTGTGGGATTGGAAGATATGTGTATATGGCAACTGTTGGTGATGATGAGGATGATGCAGACCAAGGGAGGCTGGGAGGTGAAACAATTCCACCAACTAGTCAATCAGAACTTGAACACCTTTAATGTCAATAATGACTGGGTATGTACTCATGGGTTAAGCTAGGAGACTATCTCCACTGTAATGTAAAGTTTGAAATTCCTGAATCTCTACAGGCATGCCCAGGAAAATATCCCAATGTTAACTTTTTCTTTAGTTATAGCAATGGTTTCATTGTGTTATATGAGAATAAAGGGGGGCTGGTCCTCCTTAAAGGAGTTCTAGAAAGTAACCAGCTTTTACAATGGTAAATGGGTATATGGTTTATCTTCTGGGATGCATTGGTTTGGCCACTGAGGGTATCACCTTTCACCCAGTATACAAACCAATAAAGTTTGGCTGGGCAAGAATGAAAAGAATTTATAATGAAAGAAATGGGTATGATCTTAGCAACACGTATCTGAGAGGTAGGGAGTTGCTTTTCATGTAAGGCAGATGCATTGTTGGCTGTCAGCCCAGCATGAAATAGGTTTAGACTATCTCTTCAGTCCTGAAGGGGGTCTGTGTATTTGGATAAATACAACCTGTTGTCATTATGTAAATGAGTTTAAATGTGAAAAGGGAAAATGCACTCTGAAGTATTCAATATTAGAAAATCATTCTTGTAGTCTGCAGGCATGTGGACATGATTATCTGGCTCCCTAAGTAAGTATGGGTAAGGCGTTGCTTGTAGAATTGCTTTGTACATAAATAATGGCCTTCCTAAATCTGCTTGTCAATACTCTGCATGTTAAAGTGTTTCCAATCTGTAATGATTAGAGTAATAGAGAAGGCTGCTGTATATGCTTTGATGGCACAATTGAAATAGATATGCTTGAATTGCTAATAAATTCAGCATGAATGGGGGAATGTGGTGGAGACAGTTTCAGGTCAGGCCAGATGACCTCTAGGTGTGAGGGAATAGCAGTTGAGAAAAGCAGTTAGTTTTCCCTGCAACTGAAGTGACTCTGTGTTTGAAAGAAGAACAATAGGACACTGTGAGATAGAATGTTAGGGAGGACGAAATGTGCCTCACTATGCTTCCTTTACTTTGCAGCTTTTGTAAGATTACGCAGGAGAATGCTGAGAACTATTGTATGTGTCAGTTTCCTTTCCTGGACATGTGATGTATTTGCACTGGAGATGTATAAATTGCTTTGAATGTAAAGAGGCGGGGCCCAGACTTTTGAGAAAGGATCTCACTGGGACATTGTGCACAATAAATATTTTTTTCTAAAACCGTGGGTCTCTACCTCAGTTCCACTACATAGAATCATAGAATCATAGAAATGTAGAGTTGGAAGAGACCACAAGGGCCATCCAGTCCAACCCCCTGCCATGCAGGAAAACCCTCAAAGCACTCCCGACAAGTGGCTATCTAGCCTCCGCTTAAAAACCTCCAAAGAAGGAGACTCCACCACACTCTGTGGCAGCACATTCCACTGCCGGACAGCCCTGACTGTCAGGAAATTCCTCCTGAGGTTCAGGCGGAATCTCCCCTCCTGCAGCTTGCATCCATTGCTCCTTGTCCTGGTCTCAAGAGCAGGAGAAAACAAGCCCACTCCCTCCTCGACATGACACCCCTTCAAATATTTAAACATGGCTATCATGTCCCCTCTCAACCTTCTCTTCTGCAGACTAAACATACCCAGCTCTCTAAGTCTGTCCTCATAGGGCATGGCTTCCAGGCCCCTCACCATTTTGGTTGCCCTCCTCTGGACCTGCTCCAGCTTATCCATATCCTTCTTGAATTGGGGTGCCCAGAACTGGACACAGTATTCAAGATGAGGTCTAACCAATGCAGAATAGAGTGGTACCAATACCTCCCTCGATCTAGACACCATACTCCTATTGATGCAACCAAGAATTGCATTGGCCTTCTTGGCTGCCGCATCACACTGCTGACTCATGTTCAGCTTGTGGTCTATGAAGACTCCTAGATCCCTTTCGCACGTACTGTTAGCCAGCCACGTGTCCCCCATCCTATATTTCTGCATACCATTTTTTCTGCCTAAGTGTAGGACCTTACATTTCTCTCTGTTGAATTTCATTTTGTTAGCCTTGGCCCAGCTCTCCAATCTGTCCAGGTCCTTTTGAATTTTGATCCTGTCATCAGGCGTATTAGCAACGCCTCCCAATTTGGTGTCATCTGCAAATTTGATCAGCGTGCCCTCTATTCCTTCATCCAAGTCATTAATGAAGCTATTGAACAGCACCGGGCCCAGGACAGAACCCTGTGGCACCCCACTAGTCACTTCTCTCCAGGATGAGAATCTGCCATTGGTGACCACCCTTTGGGTACGGTCAGTCAACCAATTACAAATCCACCTGACAGTAGCCCTGTCCAGCCCACATCTTACTAGCTTCTTTGCAAGAATGTCATGGGGAACTTTGTCAAATGCCTTACTGAAATCAAGATATACTATGTCCACAGCATTCCCTTCATCTATCAAGCAAGTAACTCTATCATAAAAAGAGATAAGATTAGTCTGGCATGACTTATTTTTGAGAAACCCATGTTGACTTTTCGTAATTACGGCATTGTTTTCTAAGTAATTAGAAACTGATTGTTTGATGATTCGCTCCAGGATCTTTCCAGGTACTGATGTCAGGCTGACTGGGCGATAATTATTTGGGTCCTCTTTTTTTCCCTTCTTGAAGATCGGGACAACATTTGCCCTCCTCCAGTCTGCCGGAACTTCTCCGGTCCGCCAAGAGTTTTCAAAGATTATAGCAAGAGGTTCCGCAATGACCTCTGCTAGTTCTTTTAAAATCCTAGGATGCAATTCATCTGGCCCTGGAGACTTGAATTCATCCAGTGTGGCCAGGTATTCCTGTACTACCTCTCTATCTATTCTGTGCTGCATTTCCCCCACTTCCTCACCTGCTCCCCACTGCCAGGTTGCGTGTTTTTATCCTTTTGGGACAAAACTGAGGCGAAGAAGGTGTTGAGGAGTTCTGCCTTTTTTCTTCCTCCTGTTATTAATTCACCATCTTCCTTGCGCAGTGACCCTATCGTCTCCTTCTTTTTCCTTTTGCTGCGGACATATTTAAAAAAGCCCTTTTTATTGTTTTTAATGTCTCTGGCCAGTCTAAGTTCGATCTGTGCTTTAGCCTTTCTGACCTTCTCCCTACATCTCCTGGCTACTTGCTTATAATCTTCTTTGGTGATTTCCCCCTTCTTCCATTTCCTGTACATGTTTTTCTTAATACTTAGCTCAGCTGAGAGCTCTTTAGTCAACCATTCCGGTTTGTTCAGATGCCTTCCATTTTTCCTCCTTAATGGCACAGTTTTAGCCTGTGCCTTCAGTACCTCCCTTTTAAAGAACTCCCATGCCTCCTGAACTCCTTTCTCATTGACTATTTTTGACCACGGGATTTCAGCCAGCAGCTCCTTCAGTTTACAGAAGTCTGCTTTTTTAAAATCTAAGACGAATGCCTGGCTACACTTGCCTTCTCTTCCCCACTGAATGCCAAATTCTAATAGGGCATGGTCACTCTCTCCTAAAGATCCAACCAGTTCTACGTCATTAACAAGGTCTTCCCTGTTGGTCAGGATCAGATCCAGAATATTTGATCCCCTTGTCGCCTCTTCCACCTTCTGGACCATGAAATTGTCTGCAAGACAAGCAAGAAACTTGCTGGACCTTGCCGCCTTTGCAGAGTTTGACTGCCAACATATATCCGGGTAGTTGAAATCTCCCATTATTACTGTATCTCTCCTTTTTGAATGTGCAGTCATTTGGTCTAGGAAAGCGCCATCGAGGTCCTCAGTCTGGCCTGGAGGTCTGTAGTAAATGACTATTAAATGTGCCTTATCAGGAGAAACTCAGGAGAAACAAAGCTCTTTGTGAAGTATGTTATTAAAAACAAGAACAACTGACAAAGAGAACAATGAGAGGAATTGAATTTCTGCTGTTTAGCAGACCTGCAGAAAGCAGACCACTTAGCTGGGTAATACTGTGGAAGATATGTTTCTTCACTCCTATAAAAATGTTTGCTATCCTCTGAAACTCCACCAGCCATCCTCCATGGCTATTAGGCTAAGAGTTTCTACATGAGTTTGCAAGATGGACATATGATGAGACAGTTGTAGCCATGGCCACCAGGAGTTAACAAAATACAGTGTGTTCATCTATTTCATCTGATTTTTGCTGTCACTTTGGCTGTCAACAGAAATGGATAAAATAGCTGTTTATGGATTTTTTAAGCAATGAGAAACCTAATGATGTAATAATCTATGGTTGTGGCTACTAGGAATTCTAAAAAGTTGAATTTAGTTAGATCTGTAATAAAAGAATAGTACATTTTCTATTAATTGTCAGTCTGTGGGGGGGGGTTAGAATCTTTTTGCATTTCAGTTGATTAGTGAGTAATTAGGTTGTGTTTATGGTAATAGATTACTGTTTTAGTAATGTGTTATATGTTTAGTTCAGCTCGGTTTTAGCTTTAGATATGTATATATATATATATTATTTATGTATAGTACTTTTCTTTTCCTCTTTTCCCTTTTCTTTTTTTGCATGTTGATTATATTATTGTAAATTAGTTTGTTTGCATTAAAATTAGTAAATATGATTTTAGAAATGGAGAGGATAGTAAAGAAACAATTCCAGTTATAGGAAAAGCAATGCAATTCTCTTCCTGTAAATAGAGCAATGCAGTGATCTTCCTGTAAACAGTGATCCCAGGCCTGTTCCTGTTCTGTTGCAGTACAGCAGTTGTGGAGCAAACAACTCTGCTTTGAGTGTCCTCCATCTTATGAGCAGTTGATCCCTTAAAACCACATTATGATCCCTTTATGTAAACATATGCTTTTCCTGCTCAAGTGATCTGTAAGGGTAATTTTTTTTCCTGTGAGATGAATCACTGTCAGCTAGGTGTGACTGTGGATGCACAAGTACCAAAGATGTTTAGTCAACTGGAGCAACAGTAGGAATGGGTTCCTCAGTGCTTGTTCTGGTACCAAACTACTGTCATATTATCTGTTGCTGTCCTCACTATATTAGTGATAGGAAAGGTTCGTGTGGTTTGAATTGTGCTTTCAAATCATTTCTGACTTACAGCAACCCAGAGGCAAGTCTATCACGGGCTTTTCTTGGCAAGATTTGTTTAGAGGTAGTTTCCTTTTGCCTTCCTCTGAGACTGAAAGAGTATGACTTACCTAAGGTCACCCAATGGGTTTCCACACATGAGTGGGTATTCAAACCTGGTCTCCAGGGCCATAATCCAATGCTCAAACCACTACACTATGCTGGCTCTCTAATTTTGAATGCCATGAGTAAGTGAAGTGCATTGATGTGCATCTTGGCTTCTTCCTCAACCATTTGTCTTGGGTCTGTTAATCTAGATAATGACCACCACAAGCTATATTTGCCCTTTGCAGTTGAGCTGTTCTTCTCTCTCCACATGCACACCCTCATCCTTTTTTCTTTTTAACAGAAAGAACAGCTTTAGTCTGGATGAGGTTCCCTGATAACAGTTAAGTCTTACCAGCTACTCTATTGTTTGATTTCGAGAGCTGGCACCTGCAGTCAACAGCAGTCTTTTTTGCGCTGGTAGTTTTGTATGTTGTGTATCTCAACAACACAAGTGATAATTGACAAGATGTTCCACCATAATGGTGTTAGGGAGAATGAACTGATAAAAACCCTGATAGTACTACAGAAATGGACAATCCTGACAGTGTCTGTCTTTGAGATATAAGTAGTTCATGGAGCTCCATGAAAGATAATTAAAAGGTCCCCTATGGGAAAATTTGTAGTGGCAGATAAGATACATCACAATTTGCCTTACCTAACTGTGTGACTCTGTATTGCAGGGAATGGAGATGCAGTGGTGCATTTGAAAGCGCAAGCCCTGACATTTGCTTTAGCAGTGCTTACAAGAAAAGTTCAAAAATTCAGATGTCTGTGTTGATCTCCCTCTGTATTTTTAAAGCAGTTTACATCTCCATCAGGAACAGGTCTTTTGTACAACTAGGTGGTCTTGCACACTCATGTTCATGCCACTCCCAAATAGTTTGGATTACAACAGAGATGTAGTTTGTAAGAATGCTGGAAAATCAACTTCCCCTCCAGCTTCTGCTGGGATTGCAGCTGACCCTACAGGATACAGGGGAATCCAAAGGGAAGGGGTGGCAGATGATATCCTCCTCCCTGCTAATCCAGAAGTCTTAAGGCTTCAGTTTAAGAAACCTCATCTTTACTACACCACTAGTAGAGAATATTACATATACAGAAGAATGCACTCGTGATGTGTAGGTGCAAAATCTAGGTATCCTGTAGAAACTGAGGATGTGCCCTCAAGATCCTCTGAGTTATATTGCAGTATTTTCTGTCTTAAATTAGGAACTGTTCAGATGAAAGATCTCAGTGAATTACTTTTTTAAGAAACTATATACAAAAGAACTTCTTTTTTACTTCTCTAAGTTTCAGGTTGTTACCGAGAGGAAGACAAGTGAAAATGCACTCCCAGATGAATAATTTTATTATAAAGAGCAGTCTAGAATAACAGTAGTGCTAGCTTTGAACATGGAGAGACCTATTGCCTGAATAGCAACCTAACAGTAGACTTTTCCATCGCATTCCCTGTGACACCTCCCCCATTTCCTGGATGCTGTCTCCTAGCCTAGGTGGGGTAAAGTACCCATAATGGTATAGTAATGCCAGTCTGTGAGTCCATAGAAAGGATTTCTTTGTAATCGGAAACCTGAACTGTTCCTGCTTTAAAGAGCTGTGAACTCTAGTCATAATAAATCTGCTGATATTTATATATTTCTTTAGGCAGAAAAAGAGGAGAATTGAGTCAAGTATCAAAGTTTTTATTTTAATTTAATCCAAGCTGAAATATATCAGTGGTTAAAGGATCAGGGTTGTTGTCAGATTGGTGTTTCAGGCCTTAGGATAGTTACCCCAGGATTGCTAATAGCATAGCCTGTCTTTTTCAGGTGGGATCTCAGAATTCTGAAAATTCAGAAAATGTGCAAATCCTTTTTTTTCCCATCTCCATGGAGCTTCTATAGAATTACTGTCATAAAACAATTGTCTTTTGATAGGATGGCCACCAGTTGCAAAAAAACATAGTAAAGAGTATGTTACCTATTTTTTTAAATAAAGGCTGAAAAAGGCTGGGAGTTTTCAAGGCTGTTCTGCCAAAAAAAGAAAGAAAGAAAGAAAGAAAGAAAGAAAGAAGAAAGAAAAAAGTAATGGTTTTAAAATTCCATAGGTTAATACGCTGTGTCCTAGCAAAACCTGTTTTATTGTATGGGAAATCTTCTGTACTTTTACAAAAACAGTGTCCTTCTCTATTGCAGCAGAAAGTAAGATTAGAAGAACTGCAGCAGCGATGTTCTTTCGTGCTAATTTAGATCAGGCTTGAAAGGGTATGTGAAATGAATATGAATGAGTCACAGTCGGTGTTTGTGCCAAGAACAATCTATTTCACAAGCTGTTGAATGTATAATTTGATAGAGATAATGAGGCTTTTAAGTTAACAAAACCAGAATGTGTTTGTAAAATGCACATATGACATTATTTGGAAATCTGAAAGTGAAGCTGTAGCTCCTGACCTAGAAGCCACCTCCTCCTTGTTCCATATTGAAAAATAAAGTCAATTAAATTTCATCATGTTCAGAGGTGGATTAGTTAACATAAGTCCCATCTCCCTGGACAGTTCTACATTGAGATCTTTTGTTATGCTTTTGGTCATATAATACATTTTCCAAAGTTTATATTTTAAATTCTGCATCTTAAAATAAGTTCTATTGTATAGCTTAACTCTTGCAAATATATCTAAAAATATGAAAGTTGTTGAAAGCCATTGATGGCCTAAATTTCTTATGATATGTTATCTTAGAGATTATCAGTGGAAGAAGCTTTCAGGTTGGATCTATTCCTCTAAGAAGTCTCATCTGCTATTTAGGCCCTAGATAACTCATCCCTAGCTTAAAAATAAAAAATAGAAGAGAGAGATCAGATTTTGCCTAGATGCTTGGAAGTAATTATCTTTTACCACGGACAATCATTTGGGGAGGCATTCTGAAAACTGAGCTTGATGTTCAGAGGGGTTAGGTCATACTAGGAGTTCTAATATGTCCAGGAGCTGATTTATTATAACATATTTGACATATCCTTATGCAGTTCTGCAGTGTTTAAAAAAACTTTTAAAAAATGCTGTTTTCCCACCTACATTTTGTAGTGGTACAGTTACAGATAAGCTAAACCATGTGGGGTTTTTTCTGAATATGTTGTTTAGCTTTTAAGGTAGCTGTGTGTCCTATTTTACAGGAGAATTGCTCTGTTTTAAGGCTTGTCAGAGGACAGACCTCTGTTTGAGGATATCATCAGTTGAAAGGCCAGTCCTCATTCATTTGAAAAATGAAATACGGGAAGAGAAAGGGACCATGAAGCAGTTAGCAACAAGCCAACTGATCAGTCATATAGGTCACCATATCCATTCTCCTCAGTATGAACAGATGTGCTGAATTTCTGTTGATGATCATGTTTATTACGTGTGTGTGTGTTTATGTTTGTACATGGATATAATTTTTTGAGGTTTAGGGAATTAGGCTGTATCTACACTTACAAATTTATATATTTGCAGGAATCCTGTGCACACTTAAAAAGGAGTAACCAATGGATATAGTGAGATAGTGCATAGGCTTGCATAGTTAATATTATACCACTTAGTTATTATTTCTTCCATGCCCACTAAAATGTTAGGAACTGTCACTTGCTAGCATGCTGTGAATTCTCCCTAGTCATCCCATCATAGAACTACAACTCTCTGGTTTTCTCAAATCTCAGTCAGGGAGACATATTTCTTAGTCAGTGGGAATTACATCCTAGGAAACATGTGCAGATCTGCTCAACTGAGGTTTATAGTATGGTTGTGCCTTTAGACCAGGTCTGGAGAACCTGTGGTCTTTCAGGTGTTGTGGGACTGTAACTTCCATCAGTCCCCACATTGATTATGCCGGCTAGGGTGGATAGGATTCAGAGTTGACAAGTCCTTTGCCTCAACTTAGATTGTAGCACAATACCTGCTGTCCTCTGCTTAATTAAAAATAATCTCCAGTGAAATTTACTTCCCAGCAAACGTAAGATACAGCTGCACGTTTTACGGCTTGTCAAAATTACACTGATTTGTAGAGTCCTACAGGTTTCCACATGCTGTCCATGAAATTTCAGTGCTAAGTTAAACTGTTCGACATTCATATCCCCATTGCTACTCTCTTGTAATAAATATTGAAAGATTTCCCCTGCAAAATGTAGCATGTTCAGGCGAGAACCAGGGGCTGGCCCAGCGCCTACTTTGGATATGCCTGCCTTAGTATAATATAATTACACTGTCCCATATGATGCTATTAGAGCAACTAACTGTTTTGTAGAAAGAGCCCACTTGTGGAACACTGGGGGAGGGAAGAGAAGTGTAGTAAAACTGCACGGGAACAGAGCAGAGAGCTGGTTTGACCAATAAACATGATATGTTCCCACATTTTGAACATCCTTGTATTTTATCTTGGGCATCTAAATATTACTTTGCAGTAACATCTGTTTCCTTGAGCTTGATAATCTGCCTTCAAAGACAGTTTTGTTTTGTTTGCCTTGGGCTTTGGGGAAGCAGTGCTAATTGTTTCTGGTAAAAGACAATGATAATAGCAAAATCCAGTTTGCAGAATTTTGACCCAACATGTATAATTAGCAGTGGATGGCTCTGTCATCACTGAACTTTGAACAGGCAATCAAAACTCTTATTTTGTCACATTATTAGCTCTTCAAAATGTTTTAGTCTTTTGTTTCTGTTTAGTTTTTATATTAGTTATATTTCTGTATTTTGCCACCTTCATGGAAAGAAAAACAACTTAAAAATATCTTAATGTATTAATAAAAATAAAAACTTGTTTTCAAAAACTCCAACAATAAATATTTGTTACATTCCAGAACAGGCTGCATCCATTTACAGAAAGAATAAATTGCCCAGTACCATGAAGTACAGTCAGAGTTTTTCTGAACTTCATCATAGGAAAAACACACACACCAGACAATACGCTAGTCCCACATATAATGTGTGTGAGCCATCCGTCCATTTTGATTGAGCACATTATGTGATTTTCGTATAAAATGTGGAACCCTTTGTTTCTTATCCAAAATGGATGAGGAAGGCAATGTGACCACTGAAAACTGTCAGTATAGTGGGCCCTTAGTATCCGCTAGAATTTGGTTCCAGGACCCTCCATGGATACCAAAATTAATGGATACTCAAATCCCATTAAGTACACTGGTGTGGTAGAAAGGTGTCCCTTATATAAAATGGCAACATCAAAGTTTGCTTTTTGATCTTTTGGGGGAGGTATTTTCAAATTGCAGTTGGTTGAACCCATGAATACAGAATCTGTGGATATGGAAGGCTGACTGTATTGAACTTCTGATGTATCAGAAGAGAAAAGTTTATCATTTTCAATAGCAAGACCACTTCGCAAGCATGAGGCAGCAGCACCCAGGAGCACCAGAGACTGCCAAAAGAGGTTGCATCATGAGGTAGCAGCAGCCAGATACCGTGAGCAGTGAAAGCAGCTCTGGGAGCCAATGTATAATTGAAACCACATGAAACAAACTCGGATTAAATGTGGACCCTAATGTATAACACTATCATGGCTATCCATTTGCTGTCTTCCCTTGCCCCTCTCCAGTACTATATCTGAGTGAAACAGATTATATACACCAATACATACGCCTCTGCGAAATGTTGCATCAGCCTTCTAAATTTTTGTAGAGCATTGTGTTATGGGCAAGAATGAAGGTGAACAGTGGCAAAAGCAGGCAGCCTTTGTTACAAGGTCCTTGTACCTTCAATAATTTGATGAATAAAAATGGCAGTTGTAAACATTTTTATTTTTATTAATTGCATCATTTAGCCTTCCTAACCTCAAAGAGGAACTGTTGCTCTTAATACAAGACTTTTCCAGCCCCAGTATAACTGTGAGGCTGATTAGGCTGAAAAATGGTTTCTGGCCCAAGGTCATCCAGTGAGTTCCATGGCCAAGGATGCCTCCCATCTTAGCCTAGCGCTGTGTGCTCTTGTACTAGCAGTTCTGTCATCTTCTTTCCTTCATGGCAAGGTGCATCTACTAAAACTCCATCGTCTGTGCAACTAATAAAGTATCCTGATCTCTTTTCTATCTGGCTGCTTGAAATGTGAAAAGGTGGGAAAAGCATGGCCCATGGCATGCCTGTAGCATTTGGGCCCCACTTTTGAAGCCCCTCACCAATCTACCAGTCCTGAATCCGTTCTTAAATGATGCAGTTCTCAGCTGACTGTCTCATTCAAATCGCACAATGTATGCATATATGCAAAAAAACAAATACCCTTCCTTAAGCTCCAAACTCCTCAGAAGCCCTGCCCTCTTTAAGATACCTTATTTTCCGTCTGTTTTTCCTTCAAAATGGCAACAGAAAGTGATGTAATGTTACTTCTGATCATCATGTTGAAGAAAAAATGATAGGAAAACAAGCTGTACTTAGATGGAGGTGCAGCGTGTGGTTGTTTTTTAACCACCACCCCCTCCCACAAGCCTTAAATTGCTACCCACTCCTGGTATAGGCAAATGGGATTGAATGGAGAGAAGAGCACTATGTGTGGTATCACACTACACTGTTACAGTGCTATGTTCCATTTTCACTGCCATGGCAATGTCATATGGAATATTGGGATTTGCAGTTTATGGAGGTGCATTTATAATTCTCAGCCAGAGAGCTCTTGGGCTTCACTAAACTACAAACCCCAAAATTCCACAGAATGTTGCCATGGCAGTTAAAGTGGAATGCTGTGCTATAACAATGTAATGTGATAGGGCTCTTAGGCTGGGGAGCCTATACATGGGCAGGTGTAGAGGGCAAAGGATGCTCTCTTTTGACAAATTAATACAGCATTCAGTATCCCACATATATTATTCATATGGCATCCTGCCTTGTCACAGTACTGGTCCCAGAATGTTGTAGTGTGGCTGTTATTGTTTGTTTTGTTTTTCCGCAAGCTACCGAGTGAGTAGCTTTGGAAAGAAGCAGGCTGGACAATTCTGTCATGTTGAACATTGACCTTCTTGGATGTTGTATGCAAACTGAGGATGGCACTGTTAGGGTGGTCGCTCTTTGCCAATCTGTGGACCCCCAATTTATGCTTGATCCCAGCTTATGCTTGACCTCTGTGCCCCCAGAGCCTTCCTTGCATGGTTACCATGAATGTTTGCACTCATAGAATATGAAAAGTGTAATTCTTTTTCAGCCAGCTTTAAACATGTAAATGCACTTCATATGATTGAAAGCAATCACAACGATCTGTCGCAGAGAACACTGATGTCTGTCACTTTAGAAGTGGGGGTGGGAAAACCAAGTACTGAACAGATGGCATCAATTAAATATGAACAATCGTGTTATCCACTCAAGGAGTAGTTAGTGATCAGAGAAACTACATGTTGTTTGAATGATGTAAACAGGGATGATTAAAGGAGCATTTGCGAACTATAACACAAATGCATGCGAAGTTGCCCACTCTGTGGTTGCCTTTTCTGCCAAGCTGAAAGAAAACAATTGCTTGTTTTTGCAGGATGCCCCTTACTGGGTAGTTATTAACCCTTGTTTATTTTTCAGGGGATTTTAATATCTTGTGAAGAATATAAGAGGCATGCATATGTGTAGTATTTTGTGGATGACTTTTTAAATTATTATCTTTTTTTACTGGTGGTGCTTCAGTTTTGTTATGTGTTGGTGGCAGGCATCACAGTTCAACATACATCAGATTTTTTGCTTGTTTCTTTTATTAGAATTTTGATGCTAAAAATGTTAACTGATTGTCAACAATTGGCTTCTGCATGTGCTCATTTGTGCTCTGGCATCATGTTGATGTTCACAGTTTTTTTTTGTTCACAGCTGCACCTACCTGCAAGGTAATGCACGATATATATTGCTAAACAACAAACCCAATGTGGCTAAAGTGCTGTGATGGTAGTCATCAAATATTGATAATTACTCAAATTTTACTAGGCAAAGAGGTTAGCAGCAAAATGTTGAGAACCCAAGCAGTTTGGGGGAAGGAATTAAACTGACAGTTTGGTGAAGAGTGGGAGATGGATTTAGTTGATCTTGGAATAGCTCTTTGCTTTGGCAAGTGGGACAGAAGCATGAGTGCTAGTAAAACATGGAGTTAGGTTTCTGTGATCACACCTTTTGATTGATCCAATAAGGATATTTCCACACAATGAATTTTGGACTTTGGTGTTACTGGGTTGTTTTTTTTTAAATTACCAACACAGATACCTCTGCAGCCTTTTAAATCAAAAGATACTGAACTGAGCAGCTGAACAGACAGACCCTAAATTTGAGGAAGTGAACTTTGTGTCATCATAAACTGAGACTTGCTTTTCTGTTGCTTCTCTCTCCCTCTCCCCTCACCAAAAAAACAAAAACAAAAACAAGGCAATGGGCTGCTTAATTTGGCTTCAACTGATATGCTTTGGTCTGTTCCAGTGCCTAAGTTTGTCTTCAGATCAGATGCTGTTGAGACAGACTAGCTGCTCAATTTTGCCATGGTGGCCTGAGGCCTCATATTGGCTACAGGCAAATGCAATTCTTTGACAGGTGAGTGCTTTATACTGTCAAATGGAGAAGCCAAACCTTATTCCTAGTTAGCTCACCACCATAAGGATGGCCTCACATTTCATTTGCATACACTTCCTATAACATTTCAGAGCAAATATGTAAACACTGTGACTACAGCACCATCATTTTCCTTCCTTTGCATGCTGTTTTTCCATCTTTGGCTGATGAGGAAGCCTTTCAGCTTCCAAAGTTAGTGTGATGTATTTGGGGACTTTTGGGCAGTTCAGTAAAGGTATTACCGCAAGATGGATTTTGGATTTTGTTTTATGGAAAGTCAGTGATAGTGTTAGAATTTTGTTTCTAACACTTTATATAAGCCCAGTCTTTGTAACTTGGAGGGTCAGGGGAAGAGGTGATGCCTAATAATGTATTAGAGATGCTGTGAGTTCCCTCTGGTGGCTGCTGTACAACATGGCAAATGTTTTTCATCTGAATTGAAAATAGACTGGTTCAATTAAGAGTGTTGCTTAAGCTATGCAGAACTCTTTAATTAGGCAGGAAAGGTATCTGGTTTTCTTTTGCCAATGTCACCCCTCACTACTGCTCCTGTAGCTTCCCTCATTGTATTAAGTATTTGGCACATTTAATCTGATCTGCATAAGTTGGGAGCCCCACTAGCTGGTGCCATCAGCATAGCCTCAGGCTTTAATGAGAATGCAGTCTCACCACCATGGTTTCTTTATGGGATGTACCATATATCTTGTTAAAACATACCAAGTGCCTAATTGAACAGATTTTAAATTTGGTGGAAATATAAATAAGTAATGACCTTGAAGAATATAAAAGTGAGCCGTGTCTGACTGGTTTTTAAGTCAGTCTTCTGACTTACAGCCTCCAGACTGCATGAAGAATGCCTTCAGAGCATCATGCTGGCCCTATCAAGTTGCAAGTAGAGGGTACCATCTTTTTCTTTATGGAAATCAATGATAGGCTGTATAAATATATTCTGAAACTTTTGTATGGAATGTTCTTCAAATGAATGGCGTAATTCTTTGTAATCATAAGACATTTTATGATTCACAGACAACACTCTGCATTTTCTGATTTCATGCTGTATTTCCTGAAAGTTTTCCTAAATGATAAACAATTTTTAACAAGCAGAGAAGAGATGTTTTAGCTGAAAAAGAAGCCCTCTGAAATGTTTTTATTACAACAAACAATATTCCAGCCACCCGAGGACCTAATTCAAGGAGTAAAAAGGAAAAAGTGTGGTTTTTAAAGAGCTATTTTAACAAAACAAATAAAAATTTCCATATTAAAAAGGGGAGCATCTCTCTTTTTGATTTTACCAATAAATGCTTGCTGGCAATTCCTTGCTACCCAGTTACTGTTCTTGAATGATAACAAGGCAGTTAGTTGTGCCCTTGTGCTTATCTTGACTGGTCAGAAGCCCAAAACGGAGCCATGTTCTTATCTCTTCATTACAGAAAAGGTGGAGAAAGTAAGAAATGCCTTGCAAGCAGAAGCATAGAATTGAATATTTTATTTTCTATTGTTAAATCTATTAATATACTGCTTACTAAACAATATCTCAAAGCTGCTTGCATGTCCAGGTGTTGATATAATTCTACAGGTAGAAGGACACACTTTTGTGACCTTTTAGTCTAAATCCAAGTGAAGGATTATTCCACTCCCTAGCCCTCTTTCCTAGGGATGTGCTCAGTTCTTTCACTGTCTTACCCTTATGTTACACTTTCTCTTGAACCCCTCTCCTCCAGACTCGGTTCACTCTTCCATCTAGTTGTTGCTGAACTGGGGGAATGGGTGGAAAGTTTCAGAATATGGACAATTATTTACAGAACTAGTAACTCATCAGAAAGCATTTACTGCTGACCTGACCATTTTATAACAATTTTCCTCACAGACCAGCCCCTAGTGTGTGATAAAATCTTCCTTATCTCTTAGCAGGATGACCCAGGCGGCTATAAATTTTCAGAGGAACTGAAGACATCAAGAGTGTGCAGGAGAACCTTTGATGTGTCTGCTTGAGGAGGCTACCAACAGATAAACTGGAAAGTTGTCTTCATCTGTTAAGAAGACTACAAGTAAGTTGTTGAGTAGGGAAAGCTTTCTTCATTAAGGGAAACAATTACTCTGTAGATGCTATCTATAGAATATATGAGGACTGAAAAGCTGTGAAAAATCTATTCAAATTTTTAGAGTAGGGGTGGAAATCATATGGACCTCAACTGTTGTTGGACTGTATCTCTCAGCATTGTTCATCATTGCCTATGTTAGCTGGGGCTCATGGGGTTTGCAGTTCCACAATACTAGCAGGGCTACATGATTCCCATCCCTTCTGAGAGAACATATTGAGGACAATGCAACTGAAATTAAGACAGAAATGTCATTGAATACGTCGTAGCTTTTCAGGCTGCAGTACAATTACTACAGAATAAGTTCCATGGAATGCAGCATGGCTTAGTTCTGAATATGCATAATAGAATTGTACTGCTAAGTGTGTGTGTATGTGCCTTCAAGTCACCTTTTGACTTATGGTGACCCCACGAAATTCATAGAATTTTTAAAGGCAAGGAATACTCAGAGATGGTTTTGCCAGTTCTGTTCTCTGAAATATAACCTGACATTTGTTAGTGGTCTCCCATCCAAATACTAACCAGGATGGACTCTGGTTAGCTTCCAAGATCAGATGAGCTCAGATGCCTCTAGGGTATTTAGGCCAACTGCTAAGAGTAAGCTTACTTGTTTATATTAAAAGCAGTGAGACACCAACTGGTTACATTTTTCTGAGGCTGTGCCTTTTGTTTAGTCTGCTATACAGATGTACAAAATTGACTGCTTTCCCAAGACTGAGTGCTGCCAGTGGAGGCTGTCTGCCACCTGAGCAGGGATGGGTGATGAATTTTGGAAAGGAGGCACCTGGAGTTGTGGTGGTGGGGAGTTAAATTTCCCCTACATGCATGCAGGTCCCAATGTGGATTGGAGCATCATACAGTTGTTGTGGGCCTTCAAGTTGTTTCTTTCTTCTGGCAACCTGAAGGCAAGCCTATCATATGGTTTTCTGGGGCTGAGAATGTGTGATGTGCCTAAGCCCACCCAGTGGGTTTCCATGGCCAAGTGGGGAACTGAATCCTGGTCTGCAGGGCTGTACTCCAGTGCTCAAGCCACTACACCAAGGCTCTCTACTACACATTTACTTGTGGATAAAGGGGAAAGAGAGGGCTCAGCACATGCAGGGTATTTGGGTAGTTTATACCTCAGTTACTATCACTAGATCTCAATCATACGTCTTCTCAAAATGTGGAACAAATTCTCCTCTATGTGACCTGAGGCTTATTAAATGGTAGCTATTTGCTGTAAAAATTCATATTTCATATATACAGCTTCAAGAAGAGAGCAGCATATTCTAGAATGCATGAGATAAAGAATTTGTTAATTGCAATGACTTATAGAAACTTTATTTGCATTATTTAAAATTTAAAAGAATATGCATACGTTTCAAGTAAAATATTATTTCTGGAAACTAGAAAGTTAGCTACTCTCCTCAGTCCCAAGTGAAAAGATTTTGAAATGAATCTGTTGGTTTTAAACACACAAGCATGATTTTTTAAAAACCTAAATTGGTTCTTGTGAATAAGTACATATAGCTGTGTTTGTGCATAGGAGAAAATCCAAAAATTTGGTTGATTTCAATAAAAGAATTGCCCTATTGTTGACCATGAGAGCATGTGAGTGAAGAAATGTAAGATGAAACAAACCAGCCAGTTTTTAAAGAGGTAGGCCTTTTGGATTGCTACCTGCAAATGGGAATTGCAGTTCTAAGTTAAAGTGAGGATAACGGCAAATAATGGTAAAAGGCAAGTTTGTTATACTAATATTTTTTCCAATGTTTTTCATCCCTCCCTTCTGCAAATAGGATTTATGATGTTTGGGACTGTGGTGATTGGAATTGGAATTGCAGGATCTGTGCGGATCAGAGACTTGCTGAATCCTTTGCCTTCAAGTCCTGCAGAACATCTGAAACTGCTGGGCTTTGTGTCTAGGTGAGAGAGGTTTTAAAATGCATACATATTTGTATGTGTATGTATATAAAGACAGAGGTATGTATGGAAATGAATCTGGTTCCGAAGGCTTTAGAAAGAAGCAGCTCTGCCCTGAATGGCTGGCTTAAGGGTCAAGATTCATCTCAGAACTAAGGCTTAGGCCCTTTCCACACATTCCGTGGAATTCGCGCTGCGACGTTTCCGGGTGGTTTTTTTTTTTGTCCGTGCTACCGCGGACATATTGTACAACGGTCTATTGCCATTTCCACACGTTCCGTGGAATTCGTGCAGCGGATGTGATTGGCAGCTCTTTTTTAAAAAAATGGCCCCGTGCGTCATGATGTGTGTGCTCACGTCATGCCCCTCAGTTCCTCCCACGATGACTCCTTCCTCCCATTCCTCCTGCTAGCCTTGAAATAAACCGTGACGATTTTTTATTTTCGCGCCCTATCTCGGGGGAATGGTTTTCCGCGCCATAGCTGGATGGAGTGCATTTTTGCTCCCTATCTCTGGTGGGTTTCCGCGCCCATTTTCTGCTTTTATCTTTCCCTGTGAGCAATGGAGGAAGAGGTGTTTCCTGAAGTTGAACGGTCCATTTTAGCTGTGTTCTGGCTTCTTGGACTTGTGCTGGCTGAACTGGGACATCTAAGGGCTACAGACTGCGCGAGGAGACGCCGGCGATTGGCCTCTATTGGTAATGCTGCGGAGGACTTAAGCTTTTATGTGCCGCTGCTTGGAGGCTCCTCCCGGCACGTTCCATGCCCGAGAAGATGGTGGGTCCGGGAGCGGATGCACAGGACGTGGTGGCAGAAGCCCAATGCGCACATACAGTAATCTTAAAATCAAGGAAAAACCCCATTCTTCGGATCAGTAGCGCATACCAGAAAGCTTTTCCCCTTTTCTGGCTGCAGAAAGCCGCTTTCGAGACCATCCTGCTCTCTGTGGGGTGGACCAACCGCTGAAGCTGTCCACGCCCACAGCCCACCCTCCGATTACATCATGCACGTTTCTTGGGAAAAAAAACACCTTTTCCCCGTTTTTTAAAAAGCCCACGTGCTGAATGTTGGTGACTTAACCGGGTGGATTAAGGTGTGGAGCTTGCCAATTATGTATGAGCTAGCGCACTCAAAGATGTGGGTGATGTCTGTCAGAGCTCGCACTACCTCATTTTATTTATCCGGTGTGGAAAAGGCCTTAGTAGCAGTTCATGAAAGAGGAAGTGGAAAGGCAGATTGTAGCCATAACAACAGTAGTGTGGAAAACTGTTAATAGTTTTAAGTACATATCGGTTATTTTAATGTAAAGCAGTCTTTTGTTCCTGAAAACCTTGCACTACCCACATAAAATACTACTTCTGTCTTTATGACTCCATTGAGATTATCTCTGTTAAGATTTACAAATTCCTTTTTCTTTTTCTTTTTTTTGGCAGAAATTCATAGTGTGCCCCTTACCATAAGAATAGTATAGTGTACTCTGTTATTACTATGACAACTTTTTCAAAAAAAAAAAGATATACGAGTGTCAATATTTATGGGAATTTTTATGACTGCTACCTTGTTGCCAAGGCACTCAAGGCAGTTTCCAAATTTAAAACAGTAAGACAAATGTTTCAAAATATAGGACAGGGCAAAAGAACTCTCTGGCAACCAAAAGGTTGATTCAGGGGCTGATGGCACCACCCCCTTGCGTAACTTTCTTCATTTCTACCTTTCCTCAGGGGCTTGAAAAATGGAATTGTTTCTGTAGACTATATTCCACATCAACTGTACACAAAAAAATCTGTATAGATAGAGTGTGCATTATAGTAAAATGAGATTGTTTATAGATCATACTTAAAGCTCTTGTGCTTATAAGTAGCATTGGCCACAATGGCCAAATAGTTCAGCCATTTGTGCAGGTGGGTTAACATTTTTAGCTTTAAACTATTTTTTCCTGTCTGTCTAGATGCTTGAGTATATATTTGATATATATTTGAGCTTGTAACAACATAAAACAAAATATAAAACAAAACAGTGATGCAAAATGGTAACAGCTTGCTACAACAGAAGTTGATTTACTGGTAAAGATTTTTAAAAATCAGAACAACCATTAGAATCTGAACATTTTGCTAAAAAAAATACTTTACCACCTTTTCAGAAAGCCAAAGAGCTATGTTCCACTGAACATCATTTTAGAGAAATATCCATAAACCCAGAGCTTTAGTAGTAAAGACATTGTCCCTTGCTAAGAATAACTGGTCAGAGTAAAAGAATCTGGAGTTGGAGGACCCATGAAACCAGTGGTGACTACCATGTCATTAAGGTAGTGAATCTGCTCTGGAGTTTAGTTTGAACTTTAAGTTGCTGAGTCTGTTTTAGAGATTGAGGTTCAATACCTTAGATACTTACTTTAGAGTTCAGATTAAAACCCAGACTGGATTTGGCATCCCACTGAGATGGAAACCACCAGCTATCACTGCTGCAAGCTGAAGTTAATAGCTGGCATGGAGGGGTGTATGAGAAGAGACATTGCCTTTCCATTTTACAGACATGCATGGATGTAATTTGATTTCTACAAGACCATGAATCCATGATTGAACCACAACACCAATTTGGGTATCCAGGTTATTGTCATTAAGTTCTTGATACAGTTCCTTCAGTTACGGTTATATGAACCAGGTCTGGCTGTGTTGTAGTGATAGTGAATGTATGCTGATTAATTTTTTGTTTCTGCTAAAATTAGGCGATCTCTCGGCAATGTTCATGAAGTGAAACAAATAAGTCTAGAGGAAGCTTTGAACAGTAAGGAAGTCCATGCTGCCATCATCAGTACAGATAACCGAAATCACAGTGAAAGTGTCAGGTATCCATTCTCTAGCTTCAAAATAATGTTCATTCTTTCATTCCATTGGATATATTGTTGACTCAGATTATGGCAAGTAAAATTCTCACTCAGTTTTTTATTAATATTTGATATTATAACAAAATGAAAGTATGTAATCTCATCAATTGACAGCCTTTATGTGCATTAACACAGTGCTTTTTCTCAAATTCCAAAAGCATAGAAAGAGACATCTGATCATTCTTTGTTACCGCTTCTGCGTATTTCACATAGCAATATAAGTCTGCTTATGCCATGCAGATATTTGTGTTAGAATACTTAGAAACTAGAGGCAGTGCAAAGTGAAAATTTATTTCTAGTGACTATAAATGTTCCCTGGTTCCACTACTGGTAACCTCAAATGAAAAATCAGTTCGAAATTGGATGTACTCTAGTGATTACTCAAGAATGATTTGTGAGGGTACTAATAACTTTAAAGCATCAGATTGTTGAGCTTTATATATGATTTATATAATTGTAACGTATGCTGATTTTTCTTCTACAAGGCTGTTCTTAGCGGCTGGGAAACATGTCCTTGTTGAATACCCTATGTCATTGTCTGCAAAGACAGCACATGAGCTCTGGGAGTTAGCTGAGCAAAAAGGTAACTTATACAATTGGAGCCATAGATAATTGTTTATAACATGTGTTTGGTACCATTGTTTTACTGTTATCTCAGGGCACTACAGTTGCAAAAGTATCCTTTATGTATTATTGTATAAAGAGAAGAATTTATAATACATTTTTTTCTTCTTCTGCAGCATCTTAAAGGAAGAAAATACATGTGCCAAAATTTTCCTTTCTGTAAAAAGCCAACAAACTGATGTATTAAAGGCCAAAGTCTCTCCTTTTGCTTCCATAATCAAACTAAGATATTTATTTACATTTTTATAGCATTTATTCCTTCCTGGACATTTGAAAACGTTCTCAGAATGTTTCAATAAAAGTATCATTAAAAAAGAAAATACAGTTTTGCCCTTAGATGTACAAAGAGATGTAACGCAAAAGGAATGTGCATGGGAAGGTGAAGGAAAACAAGAAAACTCAAATCCATGTTAATGTTACAAGGCTAGTTCAGGCTGCTGGAAAGTTTGCTAGATGACAGCTGGGGAGAAGCAAAACCCAGGGGAGCTGGCTTCTTTGGGGAACCAATTGTAGGCCACCTTCTCTTCCTTAGGCTGCAGAAGTAGGTGTGATGCAACATGGATAATTAGAGCATACTCTGTATTGCAGCCACATCACACTTAAATCTAGACTAAGGATCTTTGGTATACCAACTGTTAGTGGACCCCAGTTCCCAGCAGCCCTAGCTGTTATGACTGGTGACTAGAGATGCTGGGTGTTGTTGTGCAACAATGCCTCAATAAACTCGGGTTCTTCATCCCTGATCTTTTTATTGTTTTCTGTTTTTATTTGTATGAAAGGTGAATAATATGCTGCACTTTTTGTAGAAAATAAAAGCAGGAAAAGGGTAGTGTGATGACTGTTACATCATTATTTTCTTGTTTGCCCTAGCTAATATGGAATGTACCTTTTATTATCTGACATAAAGAGGTTTTTTTAATACAATCAAACTTTGGTACAAAGAATATCCCTTTATATTAAAATACGAAAGGAAGATGTAACAGTTCAAATAGTGATACAATGGAAACAGAATTTAATTTGAAGCAACTCTGCGCAACTTTTTACCCACCAGCCATTAATTGTGGACCACCTGATGGCCTTGTGTTTGCTATCTTCCTGAGTTCAAACACCAGGAAGAAGTGAAGCACCTGATAGGATATAATATATAGTGTATGGCCTTTGTTTAGTATGGTGATTCACAAGGTGTCTAGATACGTAGAGAGTGTTTTCCTCATCAAGCAATACAATGTGTAGCTATTCCTCAATCAGTCAGAGAAAGTTTTGATGGCCTTGCTAGCTGTGTAGCAAACAGAAGTTCACGTTCTACAACTTCTTTCATGTTGTTCCACAAGAAAATTAATACAGTATTATTCTCCCACTTCCATTTCTTTTCTTTCATTTTTTTCCATTTCAATGGAAAACAGGCCAACAGGGGTTAAGAAATGTCTGTTATGCTATTAAATCTGTTTTTGGGTCAATGGTAGGTAAAATCCTCCATGTGGAACATATTGAATTACTGACAGAGGAGTACAAACAATTGAAGAAGGAGGTGGCAGGGAAGGAACTTGTGAAGGGAACATTACATTTCACAGGTCAGTTGTCATGGTATGGTTTAATGAAACTCTTCTCTGATTAATGGCCAGTGCTTTAGACTTCATTAATCCATATGAACCTTTTTTGAAATGATAATTTTTATAGATTCTTCATCAAGTTCACTTCTGTTATAGATTCTTCATCAAGTTCACATAGGTATTCTGCATTCCAGAGTTATTCCTCAAGCTCTTTCCAATTTGGTGGTGTGGATAACCCCACTATCAAACATGTAGTCTCTTTGACAAACATGCTGTGATATATCATTGAAGGCCAACAAGCTTAGTGGCATGTTTATAGGCCTACTTGAATGGCAGAAACAAACTTGATTTGCTAGAGGGCTGAACTACAGTAATTCAACTGCTATAGTTTTCACAGACTAGTTATATGGCCTTGAAGAAAACAGTAGATTCCTTTGCAGAAGTAACAGTTTCCTGTAGTTTGTCTTCTTTATTAATTATATTGGAAAATCAAAACTATGATTAAGCATGATTTTGCTGGAGAAAAATCTGGGATGTGAAGGCATGGTTTGACATGTTTGTAAACCATGAATTGTTTTATCCTCAGGTAAAGAGTTACAGTGGAAGTGATAAGGTTAAGGCCATTTTCCCACTTCTGTGATTGTGAAGTGACAAGCACTTCACACTGACTACCTCCCTATATGTGCCTTCCAGGAGCATGGCTTACCTCTGTAACCTAGACCACAGTTTCATTTATGCCTGCGTTTGGATGTAGTGTATATGAATGAGTTTCAGGTTCATCAACCCCCAAGTCTTCCTGTTTGGCTGTAGGGAGAAATTAAGAGTTTTCGTTTGCATTCTTAACTGATTCCAGCATAGTCTTATGTCTGACCCCAGACAATTTGCAGATTGTTATTTATGTAGTTTGTTTCAACTATCTGTAGTTAAGATTAACCACCATCAAGGCTTGGACATAACACTGAACTGTGGTTAACTGACATGTAGTGTTACATCTAAACCATTCATATGTATGGGATTTTACCCAGGGTTAAAGCCAATGAACCATTGTTAGTGCTAGTCATGATTAAACTGTATGTCTGCAACAAGTGCAATTAAGACCCTTTGCTTCTCATCCATCACGGTGATTTCAAAACAGAGTTTTGGAGAATGCACATAGAAAGAGTATAAAAATTTTACAGATTAAAAGTGGTCTATGAAAAGAGAATGGCCCAACTATAAAATTACAAAAACAGAAGCAAAGCTCTATGCAAATTGCAAACTGTATCTCAAAAGCAATGATTCTAGGACCATTCCCTGGGCAATTGCACTGGTTTTTCCATCTGCAAGGGATCTTAAAATATTCTTTCATCCCATTTACTCAATAATGGGGTCCATTCTACTACCAGTTTGTATGAGTATGATAGGCCTCAGAAATTTTTCCATCCTTTTTGTAATACAAGTATGCCTTCTACCAAAATATATTTCAGGATTTTCTTTTTTCCATGTCTGTGTTTCAAGTCCTTTTTCTCATACCAAAAGGTGGCCCACTGGATGAAGCACGCTCAGGATTTCCAGCTTTTAGTGGGATTGCCCGCCTCACCTGGCTGGTTGATCTTTTTGGAGACCTCACAGTCACTTCTGCTACAAGAGAAGAGCAGAAAGAAAAAAATTACTCCAGAATGACTGCACATTTTCTGACTGCAAACAAGAGGTTGGTCTCATTACATTCTAGAAAGCATTGATTTAACCATAATAATGTACCTGCTAGCATAGCCCTAATTTTTTTAAAAAAAATCTTCCCCCTTTCTTTTTGTGTATTGGATAAAGCCACATCTTTATATATTTGTTCTGTAGCATTTTCTGAATGCAAATAAGTTTTTATAATAGGAATCAGTAGTTGTATTTTTATTCACAAGTCAAACTGGGTGTTCTTCATATTTTTCTAAATAGTATATGACCTATTTCTTTTACTTTGAGGCTTCTCCTTTTAATGTATTATGCCTACCTCATGTTCCACACATCCCTGTCATGTAGAGATGTCATGTCAGTAGTTTTCAGCTTACGTACTATCACTGGATAGTAAGGCTGATTTGTTAAGAATAGTAGAAACACATAACAATCTAAAAATGGTGGCTGACATCCTATCCTAGATTCCCTAACTCAATCATAGAATTGTCATGGAGCTAAAGTCAAAGTGTGCCCCTGAGAAGATCACTTAAACTGAGCCTTAGAATCAACAGTATTGTTAGAGCATCTAAAAAGATATCCATTGTGTGAAACTGTGTGCATGGAATCTGGTAAATCTTTTTAAATATTTTTGTTAAACATAAACGTAAAAAGTTTTTATCGTCTAAATCTACACATAAAGATGCACAAAAATCCAAAACAAACTAATACAACAGGCATAACTAATAAATACTAAATACTACTAAACTACTACTACTTTGTCTAACTACACAAGACATCTAAAATGGGGTATCTTGTACTAACTTCCAACACTTCTTTGGAAGGACTTATCTTTAAAATTTATCTGTCTACTTCCTGTATTCAAAAATGGAAGCAAAAGGAAATAAGAATTTCAGCGACAATGTTACAATCACTATTGACATAAGAGATCTACTCACTATATAATAGCTAAATAAAGCTTAATTAATCAAAACCCAAAGTTGTCACATTTCCTGAACACTCTTTCAAATATAAAATCACTCTACCCCATTCTTTCTTAAATCTCATCAAATTACATCTTTAATCAAAACAGTTAATTTATTCATTCAGCAAACTCTTAACACCTTCAACCACCATTCCTCTTGTGATAGAATGGATGGATCTTTCCACTTCTGAGAAGTAATCTTGTAGCTATAATCATGTATTGAAATACTTTCCTTGAGTCTTTTTCAAAGTCATGTCCAGTTAGGCCATATAAAAACATTTCTGGGTCTAGGCAAATCTTCATCTTCACAATTTATTCCATCAGGTAGTGGATTGAAGACCAACTATTTCTTCATCTTTTTACGTGCCCACCATAACTGAAAAGATTCCTTTCATTATTCTTGCATTTCCAACATATGTTCTGAGAACCTTTATACATTTTAGAGACTTTTTCCAGTGCTAAATAACCCCTATACATCATTTTCTAAACATTCTGTCTAAGATCATAACTCCATATAAATTTCACGTCTTTGGCCTGCATGTTTTCCATTTTACCATGCATATCTGATGACCCACATTTTGTGGCCATTTGACCATATAATCTTTAACTAATTCTTCCTCCATTTCTATCATTACCAACCATCTGTATATTTTGGCAAATAAACAATAGTCTTCTAAACATAAATGTGTTTCAAATTCAGAAATCTCACTTTCAAAATTGTACATTTTTTATCCATTTTAAATCTCTCCATTATTTGTCTATAAGCAAAGCAGCTTACATCATATCCTCAGTTCAACTGATGCATTGTTTTCACTTTCATTGCTGTATATTTCTTATCAATAAATCTTTGTACAATAACCATCTATATCTGTATACAATCTCTTTTATATAATACCTTGTGTGATGAGGCCCATGGCAGCATTTTTGGATGTATTCTCTTGATTAGATTTAACCCAAACTCTAAACAAACCCCTTCTAATTAAAAGATAATGGAGACAAATTTACTTTGATCTGGTATATCTATTTAGCATATATACAAGGTTTGAAACCATATTATTCAAACCTCCAGAACAACATTTGAACCTTTGGATTAACTCATTTTAGAAAACAGACACATAATTTGTCTATTTCGACCTGGTGATATTGAATTGATGCACAGATCTTGTGATTAAATTGAACGTTATATTGGTAATTTATTTTAGATTTTTATTTTTCTGCTTCTATTCTTTTTGTAATTTTATTAAAGCTTAAAATATATTTTTTTAAAATCTTTCTTTTCCTAGAATATAACCACACACTTACCTGCTTTGTTGTTTAAGTAAATAAGCTAATGTTCATTATGAGAAATGAAGTGAGATAGAGAGATAAGAAAAATCCTAATTCTAACTAATCAGCTAGACCAAAGAGGTAGGGAACTGTACTGACTCTTTACTCTTGGAACAAACTCAAAATGTCTTCATTTTAGAGGACAGAAAGAAGCTTGAAAAGAACTGGGAAAAGTGATGCCAGTAATCATAAAGGTATCAGTCCAGGTCGGAAAGAAGTTCAACATGAGTTGCGCACATAGATGGTCCAGGAAACTGAGGAGGTCTATCTTTCTATTGGCTCTTATCCATGCAAGCACCTGTATCTTGACTGTAAGCTGAATTACATCTCTTTCATCTCCAACATACGACCCCATACATATTGCCAGCTCCCTCTTGACTACCAGGGACTCGATGCAGCCTGTAACATGGAGAGTGCTCATTACTTGGGAGGGAGTGAATTGTCTGTTATTGAGTGACCGAGGAGTGAAGCACACAGATTGTTCAGTCGTTAAGCAATTAGAGTCCAGGTCCCGAAAGCGTTGGGCCCTTTTCGCATAGCATTTTCCATGCGAAAGGGCCCCTCGAGTGTCACACAAATGTGAGGAGCGGTCCACACGACACACTCACATTTACACGACACTCCAGGGCCTAGCAGGCACTGCTCACACACGTTTTCATTTTTGGCTTTAAGCCGATAATGGTGCGCAGTTGCACATTGCTCCCAGGCCCCGTGCACATTTACCTTGTGTGCGGAGCCTCGGGAGCCAGCCCGGTTGTGCTTCCTGTCTTAGTGCAGCCTGGGAAGGTCCCAGGCTGCCCTGAGAAAGGAAGAGGCGGGGCTCTTGCGTGAGCAGGAAGCTCGTGCGGAACTGAAGAAACCTGGATGTGAGGGCCTCTCACAAGAGGCTGCTTGTGCGAGCACCGCACCCCAGCACCGAGAAAAAGTAGGATGCGGAAAGGACCTTGGAGTATAAGGAAACAATCAGTTGCTACTTTGGAATTAAAGCCTCTTGTAGGACAGGATGATGATTTGAGAAGAGGAGAAAGAAGGTCTATGAACAATTTGGCAAGGAAGAAGCCACCAAGCAGGAGAAGTCTGGAGGATTATGCAATGTTGGCGGGAGACTCAAACCTTGAGTCTGCATCTGAAAGGTGAATCCTACCAGCTGTGACTTCTCCTAGCTAGGGATGTAAAGAATATTTACAAATTTTCTCATTCTCAGTTAGAAGAGGTATCTTAACGGACCAAAGTATGCTATTAGGAAAATGGTAGGATTTTTCACATTTTGAGACATTTTTGTTTTAAAAAAAATGTTTGTGCAAAAAAGTTTTTTTTTTTTTTGCAAAAAATAGGTTTTTGTACAAAATTAGGTTTTTGCACAGTTTTTTGACAAAAGTCCCAAGGGAAAAAAATGGGAAATTTCACAAAAACTCTTGTAATCTTTCCTCAAAAGAAAACTTCTGAAATTATTTGTTTCTTGCATGTGAGGGTGAGATAAATGAAGCCCTAGTATTGACACTGGCATTTTTTCACCTGGTAATACAAACTGCAAAGAAAAGCTTAAAAAGCAACAGAGAATGGTAGAGGTTAATTTCATGGCTGCACTTCTTAAATTAAATTAAATCTGTGAGAAGCAGCAAGCAGTTTGTTAACTTTTCCTAAGAGATAAAAATCACCAGCAGAGGGTGCTAATAATTAGCAAAAGCATACAGAAGACCATTAACTCTATGCATTTTTACTGACTACACATAATTTTTAGAATCAAATCTATAAAAATTCCTATTTTTATGAAGCCATTTGTGTTGAGCTGGTCTAGGATGAAAAAATTCCTACTGTTATCTTTTCAAAACCTAGAGACCTGTGCAAATAGCTTCTGGAAGTCATGGTGCCCTTTTAGTACTTGGCTGACATACATAATGTTCCAGGTCTAGTCTATTGCTGGGCCAGGTTTCTCACTGGTATTATTCCAGTGACATCAGTGTGTTTGCACAAGCTGAATGTCTGGCCTGCCCTCATTTACATTTGGACTTGTTTCGAGGCCCTGGCTGTGTCAGAGTCATGGCTTTCAACAGACTTGGTGTAAGTGCTCTTTGATGTGATAGAAGGCATGTCTGGTATAGCCCAGAATGATTTCAGGAAAAATGAATTGCTATATAAAGCATTCTGAATGGGCCTTTTCACACTACACTTGTATAGTGCTATTATTCCACTTTCAACATCCTGTGGAATTCTGGGGTTTGTAGTTTACAGAAGCCAAAGAGCTCTCTAGGTGTGAATTCTAAATGCCCCTCCCTAAACTATAAACCCTAGGATTCCATAGGATGTTGAAAGTGGAATAATAGCACTGTAACAACGTAGTGTGGAAAGGCCCAGAGCGTTTCAAGGATGGCAAAGAGTCCCATTTTGAGAGGGCAAATAGGCTATATATCAAATAATAAATTAAAAAATTAATTTGCTCCTAGTTATTGCATTGTTTTGTTTTCTTGAATGTGCTTCCAGTTAGGGAGGTAAAGGAAAGCTGCTTGTGAAAATCCCTATGCAGATATGTAGTTGCTAGACTAATGACATTAATTTATGGAGAATAGTTCATAAAGATAGCAGTTCAGCTGGTAGAGCATTCCAACAATCTTTTCCTACTGACTCATTGAAATCAACCCAGAGGTATTTAGAGCTCTCAAAGCATCAGATAGAAAAGCACACAACCTTCTCAGGCTGACTTATATTTATAACCTTGGTAGAAAGTTTGTAACCCTTCGGACTTTCTCCCAACAACTGCAATTAATACATCTTATTGGAAGAAACTTATCACAGCCTGACTCACAATTTGCATAGATTTGGGGTTATAGTGTTATGAAACATGATAGGATTATGATATGGTACCACCTCTGCATGTTATAGTTCTGAAACCTTGTATGAGAGGACATATTCAGGGGTAACTGTGTTGGGTGTGCAACAAAATACAAAATCCACAAAAGAACAACACTTTTATCGACGAACTGAAATGCACAAAATACATCATGCAAGCCATAGGAGCTCTACTGCCTTCCTCATTAAGCAAAAGATGTTAAAAAAATCATACAGGAGAAGAAAAGTGACAATGGTAGAGTCGTAGGCCTACATTACTTATCAGATGATTCTGTTGTAGTTCAGTTGTTCTGGAGGCATCTCTATACAGGCAAAAGCCATTCCTCTTCTTATCCACGTGGGGACCAGAGACAAAGGGTAATAAAAGACAGATGATAAAATATCAACTCATTAGCAACAGAAAAGTAACTTTTCTGTATGAGAATAATCTCGTAACATAGAGACCTTGACCATTATTTCAGCAGTGGAAGACACCTAGGCATTTTTTTCCTCTTATGCTATTCTCTCTTTCAGAGAATGGGGAGGGAGAATGGAATTTTACATTATTCAATGGTTCTTTTCCATCGTATTGTCTGACGTCTGCGTCCTTAGCTCCTACCATGCAGACTGATGATGTGGTAACAGTTTGAAACTGGAAAACATCATTAATGGTGTTATAACCCTCACCTACACTGTATTTGTTTTCATTAAATGCTGCAGCTTATTCTCTTCATCCTCTTTGATGTAGTGGTAAATCATGTATTTCAAGAATTCATCATAGTAATCTCCCTAGCCATGCTTGTTCAAATGTGCAGGCATCTGTATCTCTATATGTATGTGCATATTATATGTGCCTGTGTCTGTGTGAATCTTGTATGCACACACACCCTCAAACAGCAGTGCATAGGAAAACACTCAGTTTATTAGGATCTGTTTAGAATAGTTAGAATTATTAGCCTTAGGATAGTAAGTTGGTAAAAGGCAACATAGGGTTATATGTAGGACTTTGGATGTGGGAACTTCAGATTGGATTAGAAAAAAACAAGACACGGTATGTTCCCAACCAGATTAAAACTATCAGATCTAGAGGTTCCTGTTTTTTGCCCAGCACCAAGAAGAAACTTTATTTAAAAATCAGCCAACAAATTCTAGCACTTTCTGACTATGTTAGTAGCATGTCTCTGGAAAAATGTTTGTGTCTTCATTTCCCAGTAATGACTGTACCCTCCCAACTTCCAGATAGTTTGCATTACAATGAAGGATAACTCATGACAACTGATTATTGAGAGAAAGTCCTCAGCCTCCCAGGTATTTCCCCAGAAGATTAGGAGGCCTGTTGTTGTAGTTAACTGCTGTCAAGTCAACTTTGACTTATGGCGACACTATGAATGAGAAACCTCTAAGTCACTCTATCATTAACAGCCCTAAGCAGGTCTTCTAGACTCAGAGCCATGGCTTGCTTGCTTGAATCTCTTCATCTGTAATGTGGTCTTCTTCTTTCCCTACTGCCTTCTAGCCTACCAAGCATCATTGTGTGTCACGTGTCTCCCCCCCAGTTCATTCTCATAATAATCCATGATCAGGAAGAGCAACGTTCACTTTTCCCCACTTGCCTCCATCCATCCACTACCGAGTAACCCCAAGTGATCTGTAGGATACAATGTAGCAGCAATTTGCAAGGTTTAACATATGTGTTGAGGAGGGAGCGGGCTTGTTTCCTACTGCTCCAGAGACTAGGACAAGGAGCAATGGATTCAAGCTGCGGGAAAGGAGATTCCACTTGAACCTCAGGAAGAACTTCCTGACGGTCAGAGCTGTCTGACAGTGGAATATACTGCCTGGGAGTGTGGTGGAGTCTCCTTGGAGGATTTTAAGCAGAGGCTGGATGGCCATCTGTTGGGAATGCTTTGATGTGTGTTCCTCCATAGCAGGGGGTTGGACTCGATGGCCCCTGGGGGCTCTTCCAACTCTATGATTCTGTAATTCTATATCTTTTCATGAATGTGCAAAATATGACAGTTTCAGTTTAGTCATCTTGGCTTCTAGGGAGAGTTCAGGCTTGATTTGTTCTAGGACCCATTTATTTGTCTTTTTAGCAGTCCATGGTATCTGTAGAACTTTTCTCCAAGAAAACATTTCAAAGGAGTTTCTCCACTGGTAGCAGGTTTCTCCACTGTTCAGCTTCCACAACCATACATAGAATTTGGAAATATGATGGTGTGGACAATCCTAATTTTAGTATTCAATGATATATCTTTGCACTTCAGGAATGTATCTTATTCCTTCATAGTTGCCTTCCAAGTCCTAATTTTCTTCTGATTTCTTGACTGAAGTCTCCACACTGATTAATGACTGCGCCAAGGTATGTAAAACCTTGAACTGTTTCAATGTCTTCATCGTCCACTATGGAAATCATCTGTGGTCATTTCCCCCCCTTAATGTTCACTATAAACCTGCATTTGCACTTTTCTGCCTTGACTTTCTTTAGAAATTGTTTTGAGTCCTTGCTGTTTTCTGTTGTTAGTATGATGTCATCTGCATATCTTAAGTTATTGATGTTCCTTCCACCAATTTTTGTGCTTCCTTTGTGAGGAGAAGGAATCTTTTACTTGATGCTGTTTCCTGCTTTCAAGTGGGAGATGGGACCCTTGCCCCTGAAGCTTCCACCACCTACTGATTTTTAATCCCTGTGATGCAGTAACTTGGAAGCTACTGGGGAAAGAATCTGTAGCCTTGCACCGCTGACTTCAGAAGCTTTCATCTCCCACTTTCTGTGCACAAACCATGAAGGCATATGGAGAGAGAGAGAGTGTGGACAGAGAAGATCTTAAGAATAAAAGGCTTTTATGTTAAGCGGGGTAGCACATTGACAAAAAAATACTCTGTTCATGAAGGCACCTCCCTTCAGGAGTTACTTAGTTACAAAGTTACAGACAAGCCTATGTCATTTTAGCCAGAGTTTAAAATAATGTAACTCCCTAACGCAACTAGGTAAAACATTCCTATTCTACGCAGATTACTTTATCCACATGTTTGGGTGGTGTGTATGTGGAGGGGAGGACCCAGAATCTGGACAAGCGTGCTCAGCCTGTTACTGGTTCTTTGTCTCTCTTTGATATCCCATTGTCTCCCTCTTGATCTTTAAGGTCTTTTTATAACTTCTTGTCGGAAGTAACTAGAAGCTTCTCACCTTGTCCCCCATCTGGTCTTGCTGATTGGGTAATTGTCTCTCATAATCTCTGATGTCCTTCTGTGATGTCGACCCCCAATTAATGTAACTTAAACCCCATGTTTCATTAATCTCTTGTTTATCTGGAGTGGGGAACTATTCCCCTTCAGCTGTGTTGCCTGAATAATGGAAAGAGCCCATTATCACACCTTCCTCTGATTTTAATCCTGTTTTACATATGATATGTTTAGCATACAAATTAAACAGATAAGGCAATAAAATGCAGCCTTGCCAGACCCCCTTGCCAATTGGAAACCATTCCATTTCTCCATATTCTGTTCTGATGTTCTTCACATTGTATTTTGGCATGATAGTTGGTTTAGTTCTTTAGCTTCACTCTAATTTTTGAAATTAGTAATTAATCTACTGTGCCACAATCTATTTTTGATCTTGTTTTTGTAGAGATAATGGTGCTTCTCCATCTTCTACTTTCATTTATGTAACCTATTTGATTTCTATATTGGCTATCAAGTATTGGCCAAGTATACATCAGTCCCTCTGCTTTTGTGAAGTTTGGGGCATAGAACCTTTGAGAAGGTGGAAATACCATGAGTAACTCCTCCCACACTCCTTCTTCCATTCCCTTGCTTTTTGCTCCGGTGTGCATGCCTTCCTTCTCCGTGCTTGACCAAAAGGCAAGTGAATGGAAGGGAAGGTATGTGTGCCTCCCCCACCACTTTCTTGCCTTTTGCCCAGGCTTAGAAAAGGAAATCATGTGTTCCCAGGCAAAAGGCAAGGACATAAGAGGAGCAGAATTGGGGAGAAGGCCCATGTGTGCCTTGTGAATAATGAAATTCGCAAAGGTCAGACCCACAAATGTGGAGGGAGGATTGTACAGTCACATCATTGGTTGCTTGATGAATGTGTTGGTGATGAATAAACTGTTAACCTCACAAAATTTAGGTCATTTGTTCTCATGCTTTACTTTTTGGTCATGGACAGAATTTTCCTACAGTTTTTGATTTTGCTCTGTTTCCTACTTTTGCATTCCTGTTGCATATGATTAACAAGAAATCCTGTTTTGGTGTGTGGTCAATTTCATCCTGGACTCCAGCATAGAATCTTCCAGTTTCTTCTTCTTCAGCCTCAGTCATTCAGCATAAACTTGGATTATGGTTATATTGATGGGTTTTCCCTGAAATCTTATTGATACTATTCAGTCAGACATTGCATTATATCCTTTGGCTGCTTTTGCTAAATACCTCCTCACTATTAATGGCACCCTACTTGTCAGGCACAGATTCACGCTCACACGTAGTCAATAAACTGGATAGATGTTTTATTGAAACATAGTGGATGATGCTGTCTTACAGGCGTTAAAGCTCGAGAATGGGATTTGCTTCCCACACTTTACAGTTGAACAGGCAACTTCGCAGGACATAACCATCAAAGGTCAAGCGGCCCTAAATCACCATGACTACTATCTGATCTATCTGTTCCTGTGAAACTCTAGCCGGAAGGAATGTTCTGCATATGTAAATACCCTAACAGATTACTATCACTATTCCTTCAGTATATTGCTATACTAAATCAATTAATATATATATAGCACCCGACACTACTTCTTAGATTTTCATTTGCTGAGTTAACCCTGTGTAGTTATCTCACTCAAAATGTCCCAGTCCTGTTACTCACCCCAGGTATTGCAAAATTATACGTTCCATTTCTTGTTTTACTGTGTCTAGTTTTCCTTGATTCTTGCTTCTCACATTCCATGTTCCTATAATGTGTGTTGTGAAGCTTCAGACTTTATTTTCACTTCTGACCACATCAGTAGCTGAACGTCCTTTGGCTTGAGTCCAGTTGCATCATTAGCCACAGCACTATTCTTACTTGTCATTTGCTGTACCACAGTAGGTTGTTGAATACCGTCTGACCTGAGAGTTATATCTTTTGATACTATTTCTTGTTCCAGTTTGAATTGTCTTGTCATAGAATTTTCATGGTAAAAGATATTCAAAAGGAGGTTTAGCATGCTTCCTTCTGCACAGTGCTAACAAGCCTTAGCTATGCTGTCACTGCTGTTGCCTCTGAGAGATCCTCTGCCACTGTCATCTCCCACTACTGCTGCTGTCCCATAGCTATTTCGCACATTTAGTCTGGTTCCTTAGCAAAAGTCTGTCTGACATGAGAACCTACCAGCAGCGCTGTGGCCACCAGAGTAATCTCTTGCATCACAAGAACACACAGTTCCACCACCACAGGAAGGTGGAGAGAAGGTTTGAGGGAGTAGCAAGTGACATAATACCCTACTGTTTTGACCCTATGGATCTCAGTTCTACTACCTCACTGTCCCTGCATAGTTTTACAGTTTTTTTTAAAAAAAGAGGGGTGCTACGTGTAGATTAGTATGTCAGCAAATGCAAGGAACTGCTTTATTGTACATCTTTTATCCATTGCCTGAACTACCAAACACATTCTCTCAAAGTTCTGTCATTCCTGTGATTGTACTGCATAAAGTCTAAATACCTGTCCCAGTCACTCACAGAACTGTCCACTGGTTCCACTTTGTAGCTGAAATACAAGAACTTACCTGTTTTGTTGCAGCTCTTAAGTTGTGGTATCTGGTCTTTAATCATTAAGTTTGATCTAGCTTCTCGCCATGGTTCCCAGCTGCTGTTCACCTAATAGCTGTGATGTCACTTAACCATATTTACTTCACCTTGTTCACCAATGACCAGACAATGGCTGTCACCCACAATAGCACTGCAGAACTGTCAAAACCATGTCTGCATTGTTTACGACAACTTACTTTTCTTGGCGTCAACCATTTTTGTATAAAGCATTATCAGCGTACATTGTTAAGAAAATTGGTGATATGATAGTGTATTTACTGCCTTATTTAACTCCAATACTTTTCTCTCTCCCTCATAGTTAAAATGTATAAGGATGTAGCAATGGCGTTTCCCCAACATTTAAAATGTTGTGTTTCGAAGCGGACCCTAAATGACAAAACAATAAGTGGTAATTCATTACTCAACAGTATGAAACTTTGGTCTAGCTGGCTTTCACTTTTATGCTATACCATAGTAAGCACAGCTTATGAAGATGATTTTCTTTTAAGTGAGTCTTCTGGGTTTTGCAATTTCCTCTCCTTTTTAATTCTTCTTTTTCCTTCTTGTTTAACCCAGGCCTCTGACTTGGATTGAAGAAAGGGCACCAGGGATGAAACGGGATAAGATCATAAACTTCTGCTTCAAAAGTGGGTGCTTGGAGGGTGTCCCAGATGCCCCTCGTTCAGCAGTTGGCCTCTTCATGCAAGACCTGATTCTTTTTGCCAAAAAACTCTTGGGCCATATTTCTAGTGAGGAACTGGCAGCTGAGAAAAGACGAATTCTGCTGTGTCTTGACCTTGCTGAAGAGATTCAAATGCACTGTGAGCGGCCAACAAACATCTACACTTGAAACTGCTTTAGAGTATAGGATTAGTGACCTAGAACTGCTGCTGCTGCTTCTCTATTTTTTTTTCTAAAATTTTCTTCTCTTTTGCCAAGCTCTCTATTATACCTAGTAAGATTTATCTAACAAATATGAGCCAGTCCAAGTGTTCTGTTTTGGTTCCAGATTTATTTTAACCTGGCAAAACAAGATAATATACAAACATTGTCTTGCTTTCATACATTACATCTTTCTGATCAAAAGCTAGTGAATAAACATCCAGATGCATTACTTTTGCTTGAGATGCAACAGCAATAGTATGCCCTTTTGACAGATTATATTCTTGTAAAAGAAAGGGTTCATGTGGGTTTCTTCTACAAGTCGTCTTTATTTAAAAAAAAGTCTCTGGATTTCTTTTCCAATTCTACACTTAGGGCTTTCTGCATTTAGTTTTTATAATTTTTAATACATTTTGACTTCTTTTACAGTTACAACTCTGTTGTGGGCTTCTTATCAATATAGGAACATGGGAGTGATCCTGCAAGTCATCTTCATATCTGAAAACAACTTCTGGTAGCAGAATTACACTGAAAATGGTAGCTTTGTGTTGCCCCCCCTTTTTTTCTGCCTCACTCTGCTGGAAATGTTTAGTTGGACTGATTAATGCCAATTTCTCAGCAGTTATATCAACTATTACTTTGCAAGCATTGGTAGGTCTGACTGAATCTTACTGGGAATCAAAGCAGAATTCTGTATGGGGCTGAGATTTTCTCTTCTGAAATATCACTTTGTGGTAGGAATTATGCAGCACTCCAGATGTTCCTGACCTGCAGCTCCCAGAAGCCCTAGCCAAGATAGTGAGGAATACTGGAAGTTAGTGAGAGATGCTGGGTATTGTAGTTCAGTGATATCTGAGGGGCCACATGCTTCTCAGCTTGCTATGTAGCTGAAAGAAAGATATGAGTTATAAAACTTTTTTCTGAGTTGCACAGTACAGGTGTTCACAAAATGCAAGTTTATTTTATTCAGTTTTAATTTGACTTAAAATTTTTTTAAAAAACCCTTCAACTAGGTTTTTACACTGTTTCTTACTGGCCTTATGCTGAAATGAAACTTGAGATTCCAGGATAATGTTTTGATCCTGCTGACTGCCTTCTTGAAACTAATTCAATCCTAACTTGATAAAGTTCCTAACTAAAGAGCTTTATGTAGTGAATATGCATGCCTACCTGTGGTGGAAGCCTGAAATGCCACATCAGATGGCCCTGATAATTTTCAAGTTCTGCAGTTGTGGTAAATACCTGTAATCAGTGTGTGGAGAAGAATCTGTAAGAACTTTTAGTATGCATTGCAACACAAAATTGGTCAGTTCAGCCTTGTACTGACTCTGCCTTGTAATTTACTCTTCTAAATTCTGGGTAACTCTTGGTCACTTGTCAGTCCTTAATGTCTCAAAGATAGATATGCACAATAAAGTCCACTCTTGTAAGATCTGAATTTGAATGTATTATCAGGGTATCGACAAAAAAGAATGTATAAAACACATTTAACCGTTGAAAACAAAAGAATCAGAGTTAAATGACATGTAGCATGGCTCTAAAAATTGGCATGTATCATATCAACCTGGAGTTATTTTTGTTATATGAAAGTGGCATGGCTCTGGGAGGTACAAAAGGGAGGTTCATTTATGATCCCAAAATATATTGAGGGAAGATCATATACCGGGATTCCTGAAGGTTGTGCCTTTCCCTCTGCTTGGTGCTAAGCTCTTTATACCCATTATGGGCTCCAAGGGGTCCAATACAGTCTGCTGATCCTGGGAGTTGCCCACTCTTGCATCATAGCCGTGCTTTCTGTTTATGCTTGCCAATTGCTTTCCTTAAGTGATTTCATCAGCATAAAGTTTTGTGGAAAATAAATAAGTTGTAGTTGGATTTCTAAATAAGATGGTATTTCCATGTTTCTTTGTATATTTCTAAATAAATTTAGGTATGTGTGATTACTAAATAGTTACTGTATGTGTTTCTTGTTATGAAAATAGTGGGAGACTTCCACTATGATTGATATCGGATGTGTATAATCACAGACTGGAAATTTGTCTGTACAATGTAAAAATATACTTCAGTTGATGAAGTAAATGTGCTCCTAGGTATTAATTGTGTAACAGAAAATTTGGTACCAACGGCAGAAATAACATGGAAGTAGAGATAGGTGTCTATACCACACAAAGAAGAGCAGTTCAACACATTTCAGCAAAATTTTCATTCAAAACTAATGCTAAGTATTTGTGAGATGAAACAACCAAGTCAGATAAACCTTGCATAAATAAAAACATTTTCAATCTTCTAGAGATTACTTGAAATCTTCTAAACTGCATCCAGGGATGATGTTTTTCTTTCATTAGCTTCCACTTATGATGTATGTTTTGGTGGTCTAACTTAAACATCTGTGCTTTTTTAATATGCTGAGAGGTAGCTGCTGAAGCAGACTTACCAGCTTTCCTCTTTTATATCTGTTTTGCTTTTCACACGTGCTCAATAAGGAAATCTCAAGTCAGCTATTTACCTTACCTGTTGTAGGCAGACACATATAGCTACAGTAGAATCATTTAGAACAGAACCCCATTCTTTCCTTGCTTAAGCTTGTATTGTATTGCACACACACTGCTGCAATCTAATACATAAAGATCTGTGTTTCTCCAGTCCTCCTCTACCATCTTCCCAATGTTGATGCTGTTAAAAACATTAGCTAGAAGGAGGATGAGAAAGAAATGGTAGGTGAGGGGGCATATTTTTATATTCTTCGTCAGAGACTTTATGAACTGGAGTATAGCTATTCTGTTTTCTGTCTACGTGAGCTTTTTTCTTGTTTGAGTCCTTGCTTTTATTGATTTCTTCAGGTGGAAACTGCAGTTTCATTGTGAAAGAAGTGAAGGTGATTGTTTTGTTTCCAATGGGGGGCGGGTGGCTAATCAGTGGGCTTGCCATCCCAAGACTCTTTCAGCATGTCCCTAAATTCATTCTGTTTACATAGAACTTCAGAAGTTCTGCTGGTAAGTTTTGTGCAAATATCACAACAATGCTCAATAACATCACCTCACTTGACAGATTGATCTGTTTGTCCTCTACTTTTGCTGCCTTTAACAGTGCTCAAATCCACTGTCTCATGGTAAGGCTACCTGTGCTTCTTACTTAAGGAAAAGAGTACCTAAATTGTTGTATGTACGCACTTTTATTAAAACCATTTTTGGCACATCCAGGCTGATTAAAAAGACCAGAAAGTCCCAGATTTTGCTTCTCTTCTTTCTGATTTTATTTTGGAGATCCACATATGTTTTGTTCATCCGAGAATATTTTCTATCAGTTCCCAGTATGATAAGAGACTTTTTATATCAGCTGTCTAAGTCAGTTTATTCTAACCCAGTATGAAATTGGAAAGAACAGGAACAAAATCTGGGATTGTTCAATCAGTCTGGATATTCCCTTTGCTGGAGTTTTTTTTTAAATTCTTCTTTCTTAAGACCACAGATCTCCTTTGCAACAAACTGTGATCTAGAATCCATGTTTTAGAGATGTTGCTTCACAGACCATTGAGCTCCTAGTACCCTATTTTCTTCATTTTTCCTTGCTGCTGGGTGTTTGTTTTTTGTTTTTTTTTGTTTTGTAAAAATGGCCAAAAGTAGTGGAGACCATCCCTTATCCTAAATTTTTTGAGCCAAAGCAAATGTTGCTGACCTGTATCTTTTCATAATTATGTTCTGAAAGAGGAGTTATAGAGTTTCCCTTCATATTCCTCCCTTCCTTGTCTTGAGTGAAGAATACGTGTTTCTTGCCTTGCAAATTTCTTTTTTTTAATTATTTTTATTAAAAGCCAATTCTTAAAATAGTTACATATGTATCTTACAGATATAACATAATACATAACATAGCACATGACACAGACAAATTTTACAGTATATAATAAATAATAATTGTTCGGCAAAAAAGAAGAAACAGTTACTTATACCAACCAACTTAACAAGCTAATACATTACTAGAGAGTTAGTAGAATGAAGAATATAGAAACCGAGTGAAGTGGAAGAAGGAAGGAAGTATAGGGAGAAGACTAAAAAAAAAGAGCGAAAGATGTGAACTTCTCCACCTGGTGGGTTGATAAGTTTAAATAATTCAAATAAAAGTGTTGAGCTTCTTTATAAGTGAGGGGAAAGATAAAGGGACATAAGGGAAAGAAAATAAAATTTCATTTGATTTAATCTGACAAATGTAGTTTTTTGGAGCTGGAATCATATTAACAGTACCATCCTATAAATGTCTATACAGAAGTATATTCTCTTGATATCAGTGAAGCTTGCTGTCAGAGAAATGGGTATAGGACTATAGGCTGTTAATTGAAATAGGGTCTGTTGAAATAACTGGAACAAATTAGTCATACTTAGGTTACAGTGGGATTTAAGTGGGAACTATGTTCAATTAACTTAGCCTAGATGCAACCTTTTCTACTCTGAAATAACGTTCATGTGTACACACAAATGCATATGCACACAGAGACATAGGCAAGAAAGAGAAAGAGCAGTCTTAGCTTGTAGGTTCCACTATGTACAATGGGACTTTCAGGTGTGCATTAGTTTGCAACGTAAGAGTCATCACTCTATGTATATTTTAGAGTATGTCCTCTGTGTAGAAATACTTAGGATTATGCCATAAAACTGCCCACAGAAAGGTAAAGATGGAGAATGTTCACTTAATACTGCCGGCAACGATACAGTGATACTAAAATCTGGAGTTTTGAACTGGAAATATCATTCTCTCATTTAGCAAGTGTTTTTTCATTATTTAATGCGCATAATCCTTCACATTTCTCCATGTGTGTATTCGGTTGTAATAAATTACAAGTTGAAACATCATGAATCTCCAAAGCTGCCCTCTCGCCAACAGAATTAGACTGATTAGATTCGCCATCCGATCTAGCTACTCTCCTTTATGTTGTTACTTGTTCTCATCCCTAAATTGTGTATCACAGAGAAGGGACATAGCAATTTCCTTTTGGTGTTTTGCTAGAGTCCATCAAATTTGACCTGAAGTCCATCAAATACACCAGGGAATATAGGGTGAGTGAATTTCCATATAAATTGGACTTTTTTTTCAGTTCCTGCTGGGACCTTTTGTTGCTAGCTCTATTATGTCTATTTTTCTGTGTAACTGAACTGTTAAGAACTGGGCACAGTATATGAAATAGCCTTATCTTGCCATGATTTTGGCCCACCTCAGGCTTCACTGACATAAGCTTAACTGTATGGCAAGGATCAGCTTACCATTTTCCACCATATTTAGCTAGGACTGTACTCCACGAAGGAAAGAGTCAACAAAGAGGCTTTTTGCTCCTAATGCATCTGAGAGATGGAGGAAACTGTCTGTATCCTCTTATTTTGTTACTGCTTGTTACTTCATCTAGTGCTTTGACAGTATGTTGTTTTCTGACTGTAAGAATTGTCTGATCACTTACCAACAACCATTTTTTTCGGAAACAAAATGCTGAAATTTTCCATAACAGGAATGCTCACTTTGTTGTGAAATTTATAAACACAGCGTTGTTCACCAGACAAATGGTTTACACTACCAGCAGTTGGGATATAGGGTTTTAAAAACTGATTTAAAATAAATAAATAAATGGAACTCTGTCAGTAACAGCAACTCAACAGGTGAATGCAAAAAAGGATCAAAAAGTTTGCAGAAGTACCAAAAATAAATAAATCTTTCTATGTGTAGAACTAAAAGAGTGAACAGCAACACAAGGCTAGTTAAGACTCAGTCTGAGCATTTCATATTCACTGAGCATTCCATATCTCAGTAGAAGAGACAAGGAATGCTCTGAACATATGGCCAGGTGGAGAGGGAAGAAACATGGTGGCAGAAATGGAATGCAATACACTCAGACACTGCCTGCAAACCTGAAGAGAAGCATGTATGCTACAACATAAAGTTGCTATTATTACTGTGTGGCTTCAAGTTATTTCCAACTTAATGACAACCTTAAGGTGAACCTGTCATTGGGTTGTCTTGGCAAGATTTGTCCAGAGAGACAAATGTGATTTTTCCAAGGTCATCAAGTAGGTTTCATGGATGAACAGGGATTTGAACGCTAGTCTCCAGAGTCATAGGCCCTTTCCGCATCTTACCTTCTTCTGGCGCTGGGGTGTGGAGATCGTGCGAGCAGCCTCTGGCGAGAGGCTCTCACATTAGTGGTCCTTCAGCTCCGCACGAGCTGCCTGCTCGCGTGAGAGCCCGCCTCTTCCTTCCGCAGTGCAGCCTGGGAGTTTCCTAGGCTGCACTGGGGCAGGAAGCGCAACTGGCGTGGCTCCAGAGGCTCCACATGCCAGGTAAGTGTGCTTGGGGCCCGGGAGCAATGTGCAATCATGCACCATTTTCGGCTTCTAGCTGAAAACGAAAAGGAGCACGATTGGTGCCTGCCGTTCCCTGGAGCATTGCACAATTGTGAGTGCGTCGTGCAGATCACTCCTCACAATCACGCGATATTCCACGCACCCTTTCGCATGGAAAATGCCATGTGGAAAGGGCCATAGTCCAACACTCAAACCACTACAGCATGCTGGCTCTCCACAACATATTGCAGAAGGTTCCAATTGTACCATCCAATAATAAACCACATTGTTGATAATGGTACCAATATAAGAACTGAGAACACCAGCCCAAATTTTGAACAATTGTTCATGCTCTATAGGAGTAGCATAAAACATGAACTTACATCTAATTTATCTATTACTTTCCACATCATTCATTTTGTCATGTAATAAACATCTTTCCCCTAGATAATTGCATACAGAGGTTCTCTAAAAGCCACACCCACATTTTCATTATAGAAATAGGAATAGTGTTTTTTACCCTTTTAGAAATCCTCTCTAGTCTTTTACCATCTGTACGATCCTAAGTCTTGAATCAAACATCTTGTCTAGCTGGCCAGGCCCTAAGGACCAACACCAGAGCGGGTCTGAAGATGGAACTAGGCCAGAGCCCCTTGGATTTGGAACATTCTGGAGTAAGGCATAATGGCTTTTGACAGTTCGGGGAAGGTAATCCAAAACAAAAGTAGTCTATTATCTTAAGATTTTTAAAACTTCTTTTACAAGATGGGGGGAAATTAAATCTGTCCCCTTTTCCTTCTGGCAACTTACCAGAAACCAGAGAAAGGGGAGAGAGGAGGGAAAAATCCTTTTCCTGTGCAAGAAAGATTAAAACTTCCCTAGGCAAGAAAGATAAGTGGAGGGCTTGAAGTTGCCCATCTACAGTTAGCACCTGACAGCAGATAGACTAGGCATACTGGTCACTCCATCCCAGCCGTCAGCACTATGGCAAGCCATATTATTTTTTCTATTATTTATTATTTGTATATCTGTGTTTATATATACATATTAGCACATGCAAATTCTATGCAATATGTGTCCTCTTTTTTAGTGGAACATTTCCTCTTTTTCTTCATTGCATAAGTGAACACAATGGAAGTGGATAGATGCTACCTGCTGGGGATGCTCTAGCTGGATATGCTGTATTGTGCATGGGGTTGGACTTGGACTTGGTAGCTTGTGGAGCTCCTTCCAACTCTCTATTAAATAAGACTGAGAGTGGGCCTGTGAGAAATAATTATGTACGAAACAGGACAAAGGGCTTTGTTGGCAAAGTTTTCAAGTTCTGTTCTATGAAATGGAAGAAATGGGATAACATTACATTAGCTTTTGGAATATGATTTAGTCACTCAACTCATAATCTTTTAATGCATTTTTCGTAATAAATATCTAGAAATGACAGTGGATTTTTTTTCCAACAGGACCCTCACTTTTCAAAAACCACTACAGTGACTACAATTTGTTTATTTATAGATTGCTTTCCAATAAAATTTGATATACGTTTATATTGAAAATATTTAATAAGAGCGTGATATTGGACAGGAATTCTGCCTGTATACCACTGTGGGCTGTTTTCATGCTAACCAAGGCAGCTTTACATCTGCACACCAGAAAACAGCTACAGAAATCTTAGACTTCACACACAAGGATTCAACCTGTCTTGATTAAAATAACCTAAAACAATTGTACATCACCTAAGACAAATACCATATTTTCCAGCGTATAAGACGACTGGGCATATAAGTCGACCCCCAACTTTTCCAGTTAAAATATAGAGTTTGGGATATACTCGCCGTATAAGACTACCCCTCTTCCAACGCACACCAAATAAAAATTAAAAAAACATCAGATTTGATTTCAATTCAATTTTAATTCTATTTAAAATATATGTATGTATATATATATATTATTGCGCATCTGTCATTAGGAATATTGCAATCCATGCTAAAAAGTGGGGAGGCAAGCAATATTCCCGGAGTGTTGCAAGGCACTCCCCTTTCCCAATCTCCTTGCAAAGTGGGTTTCATTGCAAGGGGCTCATGGTTACTGGGGTCCCCGCCTCCCAGTGTGATTTAATGCAAAACGTGTCGCAAAAGAGAAAACCCAAATCTGGTTTGGAGGTCTCTCTTTTCCCCCTTCTCCTCCGGCCCCCCACTCCCCCCACTGGAAAAGCGAGTGAATGGGTGCTCCCAGCGAGTCAGACATGGCGGCGGCGGCGGCGGGGGTGCTGATGCTGTGCAGAGGCAGCGAGAGGCAGGCAGGTAGCTGGAAAGAGCTGGAGCCCGGCGAAGGAGGAAGCAGCGGAGGAGCCGGAAAGGCCGCCCAGCTCCCGTTCTCAGGGGATTCGCCACTGAGAGCCCCTCCTCTCCTCCTCCCTCGCCACCACCGCTCCAGGAGGAGCCAGCAGCCGAGTGCCGGGCTCACATCCTTGCGAAAAGGGGCGGCCTCGCCAGCCCCGGGTGCTCCCTGCCAACCCCGCTGGACTTTTGAGCAAAATTGAGCTGCTCGCTCGCTGCTTCCCTCTCTCCTCCCCCTTTTAATACCACTCCTCCTCCTCCTTCTTTCCTGGGAGGATGTTCTCTAGGCAGTGCTGGGAGGCGGTAGCAGCGGCGGTGCCCTAGCCGAGCGAGCAAGAAAAGTTTTGGCAAGGCGGACGCAGCGCGGTGCCCCTTTCCCTTGCTCCCCTGGGCCCCCCATCCTCCTCTGCCGGTGAGGGAGGGAGGAGCGAGCAGCGCCCCCCGACCGCTTGCCCTCCTCGGCTCTCGCCCACTTTCCCCTTGTTGGCCTCCTCCGCCTCCTCCAGGGCTGGGAAGGAAACAAAATGTTTGCCCGAGCCACCACAGCTGTTTCCACCAAGGGAAGCGGAGGAGGAGAGGGAAGGGGGCAGCACCCCGCGCCCGGCTCTTTGGGGCTGTACTATGGAATCATAAAACCATAGAATCATAGAATTGAAAGAGACCACAGGGGCCATCGAATCCAACCCGCTACTACGCATTGCCTTCAGCAATGGTTATATATATTCCAAGGTGCTTTCAAAGCTTGCTAAGCGTATACATTTGAATACACAATCCTCAAGCCCTCAAATGACTTCTCCCCTCCCATTTTCTCCTGAACATTATGACAGGGATGTGTTGTGACAACCTCTGAGCTAAAATCAACAATACATTGTAGGTGTTGCTTTCTACTGCTGAACTGAACCACTTTGACTGCAGGTACCTGTTGGCTTATGATAACCCCATCAATTTTATAGTGTTTTCTTAGACAAGGAACACTCAGATGTGGTTTTGCCAGTTTCTTCCTCTGAAATATTGCTCCCAGTACCTGGTATTCATTTCATTGGTAGTCTCCCATCCAAGTACTAACCAGGGCTGACCTTACTTAGCTTCCAAGATCAGACAGAATGTCAAGTTTGAAGGAACCACAGTCACAAGGTTTCTCAGTAAAACATGGTTAATTGGAACTGCAGTACATTCAGCTAACTTCAGTGCCCAGATTGAAAGGACAGGATAGAACAAAGGCATTTAGACCCTAGACCCTCCCACACATTCTTCCCTGGCTGAAGTTCTCTTATCTCCCTGCAGATATTTTCCAGGCCAGTCTCAAATCTTCTACCTTTGTATGGCTACTCTAATTCCCATACAAATGGCGAGCACTACTGACTGCCTGACACAGAATCTGGTGCCTTCAAGGTATGTAGGCCTTCTGAAACCCTCTGAAATTGATGGGGTTGCCATAAGTCAATTGGTGACTTGAAGACACATACACACGGACACATATTAACGAGCAGAATTCTTGAGGACACCTCCATGGAGAGCATTGTGTTTTCTGGAGAGAGATGTTTAAAATTTGACTTAGTCATATAATTTATATTATAAGAATTTCTCTTTGTTATGGATGCTTATTAATCCAAGAGATTAATGAGTGTCACACTGCGCAGAAAGTCCTGTTGCTCTTTTTATGTTGCAGATAGGTTTCTCTGGCAATGTCAGAGACTACACTCTTGCCACCTAGAATTCTTTGTTTTTTTAAAAGAGAAAGGAGAACTTGAATATATAACATTTCCCTCTCGGGAATAGCCTCAATACATTAATGCTTCAAAAGTAAGCAAAAAGTGACATATCATAGATATTATTATAAACATCTTTCATAATTAGGTTACAATATTTATCTTAATGTCATTGATTTGCTATTTGTTCTTAACTTGACATTTCTTAATATTCTTAATAGCATCTCCTTTTCTTCCCCCCATTTCCCCCCCTTCGAGAAGTGAGTGCTAATATATGTATTTCATTTTCTAAATTTCTGTTCTTTTTAAATTAGCAAGAGCATTATTTTCCCTAATTTCTTCTATGCCTGTTTAGGTCTATTTCTCTATGTACATAATATCCTCTTATAGATATTCTTCTTCTTCAATGTTAACATTTCATAAGTTCTTTTCAACTTACACCCTTTATACATACCTATTCCCTATTCATATTCATATTTATTTTATATTCATTACACACATTTTTGTTGTATATTTTATACATATTAATTATATATCGTTCTATATACATAGTTACCTTTATCTGATTCATTAGACATAAAACCATTAAATTAAACTTCTATTCTAGCCATATCAATCCTCTAGCTTATTATTTCCTACTTAATCTATTCATTCAATTTCCTTTATCTCATTTTCCTTCCATTATTTAACAGTCATTATTATTAATAACATTCAACATTTGATATTCCAACATTAGATAATCCAAAATCAATACTTATCTTACTTAATTTAACAATTCGATCCCCTGGGTAGCATTTTCCCCCCATAACTGTTCCCATAAAGGTAGTACCATATTCCATCTGTCATCGCCTTGAGTCATGGGTCTCTCTGACGTCCATAATCGAATCCTGTCATACTGTACCATTTCATATAACTTCATTGCCCAATCTTCTATCTTTGGGAGTTCACTTTGTTTCCACCTTTGTGCATAGCTTAATCTTGCTGCTGTGACCATGTATAATAGAATCCTTTGTTGTGTTTTATCTAATTTAGGTACTAAATCCAGTATATTTAATAAATACAGCTCTGGGTTTATGAGAAAGTTAATATTAAATATATCCTTAATTATTCCATGTAATTCTTCCCAAAACTCTCTAGCTTTTATACATGTCCACTATATATGGTAGAACGTGCCTTTAGATTCCCATTTCCAGTATTTCCCTTTCTCTGCCATCTATAAATCATTTTATAGAGGTTTTCTTTTAAACTTGTAGATTGCAACAATTTCCACGTCCTTGTCCATGATCTAGATCAGGTTTCCAGCGAAATGGTATGGCCTATATTCCTGGCCCATTTTATCATGCTTTCTTTGACTATCTCTTGTTCCATTTCTATTTCAAGTAATATTTTATAAATCTTCCCAACTTTATGCTCCACCTCTTTATCAAGTACTCCATCTATTTTATTTTCCTTCATTTCAAATCTGTCTTGTTTCCCACCAGTCTTAAACCTTTCTTTTAACTGTCTTAGTAGTAACCAATGAATATCTAAACCTTTCTCTTTTAATTCCTCTCTTGATTTAAATTGTACATCTCCCTCCTGGCTTTTTATAAGATCTTTATAGGTAAGCCAATTATCTACTTTCCCTTTTATAGAATGCCTCATGGGCCGAAATCCATAGTGGGGTTTTTAAATAAAATCTCTTTTTATGTTTCATCCATACCCTTAATAATCCTCTTCTTATAAGGTGATTTCTAAAATGTTCTAAAATTTTTATCTATTTAGCCTTCCTGTACTATAGATAGGCGTGCCAACCGAAATAAATATCCTCTCCCTCTAGTTGTAATAATCTCTGGTTTCTTAGGTTGATCCATTCCAATATCCAATCTAGGCAGTTCGCTTCATAATATAATTTTTAAATTTGGTAAACTCAACCCTGATCTTTCTTTTATATCCATTAATATATTTTGTTTAATTCTTGGTTTTGTTATTGTGCTTTATAGTCCGAGCCCGAGGTCTACTAAATATAATTTGATATCAAAAGATTGGCCATTCAAAACTGCTCCCCTCCACATGCTTGCGAGGCCCTCAGACAAGCACGCACACGGACATGGCCAAACAGGCTGAAAAATACAAGACAAATCCAGGCAGGCCAGTAATTCTCCAGCATGCAGCTTCAGGAGACCTCCAGGCAAGTACACTTTAAATCTAAATTAAGTATGCACCAAGCATACAAAAAATTCTCTGCCCCGAACAGGCAGCTTGATGAGATTAGTGCTTCTGACTACTCAACTGTCAAGCACTCCCTATTTGCATACTGTCTGCGCTATTGACAACTCCGTCAAAATCCAATCATTCTAAATACTGACCTTTTGGAGGCTTTGTCTCCAACCCAAAACCCATTGTTTTCCTCGGGAACAGACTACCCTACAGGCACATTTCTCCCTATAAGAACCCCTGATTTTGAGCACTACCTTGGATCACTCTTGGCTTCCATCCCACCTTGCTGCCGCTCCATTTCCCAAGCCTTCCTCTCAGCTTCCACGTGCTGATAATTTCCGCTCCAACTGACTTTCTTCTGGATACCCGGGCTACAGGATCAGGTGTAGTATTCCCCCTGAAAAACCCTTCTCAAAATCCCCTATCAAATTTCCTTCCTTTACTTTCTTAGGTCTGTGTGAGTGAGTGCGCAAGTGCACAGTGACTGTCTTTTAAATAAAGAAAACAATTTTAATTTCATTTTGCTTGGTTTTTGACTCGGCCTGACCCCGTAAACATTGGGTTTAAGATCTCGCTAAGTTGCCCTGCCTTTTGCATTGCTACAGCTTGTGCTCTGGCTCATTCCCATTGCTCATTATTTGGTGCACATTGAGGTGTCTCCCATGGGACCCCAGAAATCAGGGTAACAGAGTGGTGGAGAAACATGGCCAACCCCTGTACTCATCATTATTATCTTATGATAATCCAATCCTGAATTTTTTTGTAATAATTTTCTATAAAATTCTCCTTTGTTCTCTAATGGCCATAAATTCCTAGCAACAATATTTTATTATTTAGTAAATTCAGCTCTGTCCCTAAGTACCTTCCATTTGAATCATTCAACACCTATTCTGCTTTGTATTTTTATTTACATATATTGCTACCCCTCTTTTTGTTTGTTGTTGTGAACAACTCTCCTAATTTAAATTATTTCCCTTTTCCCTGTCTATTTGTTTATTTATTTGTTTATTTTACTTCTTTTCTACCTTTTAATTTTTAATTTAAATTTTTATATTTGTTTGATATTAGGTGTTTGTTTATTCTCCTCTTTAATCTGTTTTATTTATTTTCCTACTATTATTTTTTAGTCCTTCCTATTTTCACTTAAATTAATCTATTGAATTTTATCTATTTCTCAATTATATATTCCTCTATTTCAAAAAAATCTTTTAGTAACTAATTTTAGTCACAAGAGGTCTCCCCTTTACTTCTTTACTTTAGCTTATGCTTTGTGTATGTCACTTACAGCCTTCTAAGTATTTCACCTTGATGTGCTTCTATTGTTTCTTTTTGCCTATTATGTTATCTTACCTGTAACCTTGAAGCTCTTCTGGCTCACACAACTGTTTGCCCTTCCTTTTCTATAATTAATTATGTTGTTCTCTTTCTCCCTTCTCTCCTTCTTGTAATTTCAATGATTTCAATCTTTTATATTCCCCTGTTTTCAATTTCTCAATCCCTTACCAAAACCCCCAATAAAATATAATATTCAAAGTTTATACCAATCTATCCCCTTTAAGTTTCACCTCTATCTCTTGTTTTCTAACAAATATAACCCTTCCCCCACAGTTTAGACAATACAATTCCAGTACCCAAATCAAACAGTACACAATTCAACACATCGTTAAATTTCTTATATCCCATTTTTACCCTCTTGACAGTTCTTTGTTGCAATTGTCATAATCCACCCCTTTCAAAACCCAATCTTTCCTTTTCTTTTCTAATGTTTCTTCCTTCTCAGCATGTCTGTCTCTGCACCCAGTAATCTCTTTTCTTTATTTCTTCCTTCTTTGTTCGTTCATTCTTCTTTGTTCTCCCCGTTTCATCAATTTATGATCTCTTCATCTCCTCGTCTTTCAACTCTAAAGTCCTGTTTCACTGTCTTCTCTTATTTACCAGTCTTTCCCGGTTCCAGTGCTTCTTGCACTCCTTTCTTTCCTTCCTTTTCGGCTGTCTTCCCGCTTATATCTTTACACACCTAGTCCTTTCTTTTTTTTTTAAAGTCTGTCGAAGTTGTTAAATCAATGTCTCTAATGTTGATTATTTTCAAAAGGTTGATATGGTAGGTTTTCTTATTTAAATTCTTTTTTTTAAATTATTTTAAAGTCTTAATAGTCTTAATAGTCTCTATCGTAGCTTCTATCTGTTTAACCAATCCCAGACCAGTTCGACTTTTATAGGGTTATTATATTTGTTTTGTCTGCTCCAACTGGAATCGCCTTTGCATAGAGAGATGTTCAAACTCACTTCCTTGAAGAATTATTTGTTAGTTTTAATGATTCTCTTCCATTTACAAAAAAGGAACTAAAAAAGAAAAGGCAACAGCGAACTATGCCCACTTACGAGCGCTGATCGGGGGAATGGTGACTCTCAGGACGTCTCTGGGAGCATTCATGTCTATCGATCTCCTCCGGCAGCTGGCTCCTTCTCCTTCCCTTCTCCTCCTTGCTGCCTCCGTTTTCCAGGACACTGGCCCCCAAGATCGTCCTCTTTAAGTCCCTTTGCTATCCCTTTTCCCAAAGGGATTTTTTTATCCTGTACTTCTCTATTTTCTTTGGGATATTCCCCTCGACCGCCAGCTGTCTCTTTGCAGCTGTGCGAAGGACAGCCTCTCGCTACGCCATTGCTACGCCTGGTGTCACCAGCCAGATTTCAACAGGGAGATTGTTCAGGAATTTCCAGTGGTGTACAACTTCAAGGTATGCATCTGTCAACAATAAAACAATTAATTCTATGTGTTGTAACTTTGTCACAGATTTGACACCACTTTATCACAGATAGAGTGTGTGTTGTGGGGAAGTAGAAACTAAAGTAAAGCTCAAGAAAGCTTACTTAGCCCAGAGTACAAACAAACCAGGCCTGCCTTCTTTCTCCCTCACTGGAGAAGCTGTGTCCATTTTAATAGTTTTATTATCAGACCCGGGTCCATTCTCCAATCTTCTTCACATCGCTGCTTTCCTTAAAACCCACAACCTTTCTGGATAAAAGGCAAAGCCGAACAATGGTTACTATATCCAGGAATGGATAACCTGTGGTGGTATGTACTGAAGAAAACACTCTGTGGAGACTATAGAAAAATAGAATGAAATCTTTATTAAAAGTCCCAACAAGGGAAAAAGCACTGAGGAATCAAGAATATTCAACCAAATCCACTGCTTCTTAAAATTGCTTCAAAACACCACAGTGTTCACTAAGAGAGCATTCACACACACTCCTTTGGCCTTCCTAGCACAAAAGTCTGTTTCCTCTTCAGTGTTCCACACTCTTATCCCTTTCAGAGGTGGCTTGGTTACTTCTTCACCCCACACCAGGCCGCTGAGAAGCTAACCCACTCCCAGAAAACACTCTTTTGGGCCCTTTCCACACGGGGGGCGGCGAAATGGGGGAAACGGGGCGGCGCACGCGGAGACGGAGCTTACCTTGAAGTGGGGCGCTCCGTCCCCACGGGGAGCAGTGCGAATTCACTGCTCTAAATGTCGGCGGCGCTCGGCAGCACTCGGCGGTGGCCGGCGGCACCTAAAATGGCGGCCGGCAGCTTACAGCAGCGCTCCGCCAATCGGGGCAGCACGCCAGCCGGAAGCCCGCCCCCGGGCAGCTCTGCAGGGATGCACTAGCACATCCCTGCAGTTCTAAATGGGGTGCTGTGATGGAGTAGCACGCACAAGTTTTAAAAAGACCACTTGAAAAGTGGTCTTTATAAAACACGGAGCGCCAGCCCTGCGGCCGCGCGAGAGTGGTTTCAGGTCTAGAACCTCCCCTTTTTTCACCGCTCTTGTGCACCTCGCAGTGTAGACAACCTCCGTGTCCGGTCGTCACAGCGCGGGGTTTTACCCCCATGTGGAAATGGCCATTGCTTACTCGATGCTCTGATGTTCTCTCTATGAAACTCACTGAAGGATTCCTTTTCTGAATCTACCTTCTATATATGTTTTACATATGTTTTCTGTTGGCTCCCCCACAACGCCTCCCTCTGGCTAGGGCTGGTTTCATTTTTACTTTTTTTTTAACAGAGAGCTAATCTGTTTACATCACCCTCCCCCCCCGCTTTGCTAGGGCTGCTGTGCTAGCTAGCCACATCCCCAGGCTTCATCACAGTAGCTTCTCGTCAAGTCCTTGAAAAAGGAACAGTAAAACAAAATCACCAGAAGCCATTTGGTTTTGTCATTTGTTTTACTATATCTTTTTCAAGGACTTGGTATGGCTTCACTTTCCTGTGTTATTGTCTCCAGCTTAAGTTTGTCCAGAGTTTAACTTATGGCTGATCCTATGGAAGAGAGACCTCCATGTCACCATATCCTCAACTGTTCTGCCCAGGGTTTGCAGATTCAGGGATGTGTCTTCTTTGATTGAATCTATCCATCTGCAATGAGGTCTTCCTCTTTCCTTCCTGTCTTCTACCTTACCAAGCATTATTGTCTTTTCTAGGAAGCCATGCTTTCTCATGATATGGCCACAGTACAACAGCTTCAGTTTAGTCATCTTGGCTTCTAGAGAATTCAGGCTTGGTTTGCTTTGGTTTTGATCTTAGGCCAAATTTTCCTACAATCTTTGATTCTGCTCTGTTTCCTACTTTTGTACTCCAATTGCCTACAATTATGAGGAAGACCTGTTTTGGTGTATGGTCTGTTTTGCTCCTGGGCTCCTGCATAAAATCTTTCAATTTCTCTTTCTGCTCCCTCTGTAAACAAACCTTATATATGAAATTAAAAACAGGAAAGGAAAACTTCTAAAAAAAGTATGTTGCATATGTTTATCTTTACTACATTCGTAGCTAAATTAAGGCCCCTTTTGCACAGCATTTGCCATGCGAAAGAAGGCCTGGAGCATCGCGCAATTGCAAGGAGCAATCTGCACGATGCACTCACAATCGCGCGACGCTCCAGGGGCCGGGGCCGATCGCACACCTTTTTATTTTTGGCTTGAAGCCGAAAATGGTGCATGACTGCGCATTGCTCCTGGGCCCCGCATGCACTTACCTGGCATGTGGAGCCTCTGGAGCTGGGCCGGTTGCGCTTCCTGCCCCAGTGCCGCCTGCAGAAGGAAGAGGCGGGACTCTCGCATGAGCAGGCAGCTCATGGAGAGCTGAAGCAGCAGGGAAGGGAGAGCCTTTTGGCAGAGGCTGCTCTCGTGATCTCCGTACCTCAGCGCCGGAACAAGGTAAGGTGCAGAAAGGGCCTAAGTTATTGTATTTACTGCTTCATGAAACAGACAAAACCAGTTCAGGCTAGCCTTGTGGTCAGGTATTTCTTTTATCTATGTGCTACAGACAAAGTTAGTGCCAGGATAGGAGATAATATTGCATAGGTACCCCATGCACACACACATACACTATCTTGAGTTCCATAAAGAAAGAATGCTGGACAATGTATTTATTAAATCAATACATTTATCTATGTACTGGTCTTTTAGAATGCCTGACAATCAAATTCAGTGAATGGTGTACAATGTATTAAAATATAAAATGCAAATAATCGTGAGGAGCAGTAAGCAAGATAAAGCCACCACTGAGGGTGAATTAATAAAAGTGGTACAAATTAGAGAATATAAAGCTCAAGTAAAACAGGTATCAACATAAATGAAAACTCCTACACTCTCAAAGCACTAACAGTTAAAAAGCCTGATAGAATGAAAAGGTTTTTGTTATTATTTTGTTGTGGTTTGCTTTCAAGTCATTTCTGATGTATGGTAACCCTAAGGCAAACCTATCATGGGGTTTTCTGGGGCTGAGAGCGTGTGATGTACCTGATGTCACTCAGTGGGTTTCCATGGCAGAGCAGGGAACTGAACCCTGGTCCCCTGGGTCATAGTCTAACGCTTAAACCACTACACCATGCTGGCTGTCTAAAAAGGTCTTTACCAGATACCAAAAAGCCCATAATGTAGGAACCAGATGGGCCTCTCTGAGAAAGGCATTTCACATCCACTTCACCTCATTTGTTGAGGTTATCTGGAAGATGCCCTTGGGGTACTATGGGACAATTAAATTTTATTTGACTACAGCTCCCAAGAGCTCTCTTAATGGCTATACTGGCTAGGACTGGTTTAGATTGCAGTCCCAGCAATGTCTAGATAGGCAGTGTTCCCCACACATACATTTGTGTCTGGAGAAAATAACCAATTCTAGCTTCAAGGATTTCCATGTAGAATGCTTGCACACTTTGAACTTCAACAATATATTCACAGACATAAAGGTTAGATACTTTTTAAAAAGAAAGCTGAGATTCTTAAAAATTGTGCCCAGTGCCACATTCTGAGACCTTTCCTCCCCCTGCCCCCAACCCACAATGGTCATGGGATTGTGATGACAGTTCTACATGATGTCACAATCCTGTGGTGATCCCGTGGCCACTTGTCACAATTGCAGATTACATAATTGACAGGTTTCCTCCCGTCAATGACATGCAATTGCACAATCCTCCCATCTCCCTCCCGCACTTACCTGTTGTGCAGAACGGCAGGAAGCACAATGGCTGTGCTTCTTCCCCCAGTGCAGCCTGGGAAACTGCCAGTCTGCACTGAAGAAGGAAGGGACGGAGCCATCACACTTCCTCTCATCCAGCAGGCAGCCGGTGCCGAGGGGAGCATGGCTTTCCCTGGATCCCCACGCAATGGCTTTGAGAACAGGTCAGATGCAGAAAGGGCCTGAGATTTTTCTTCTGCTCCTGCAGAATCATTGCAACATTTCTTTCCTATAGATCTCTGCCAATTATTCTGTCCTGTTCAAACACCTCCTGAGTCTTTTGGCAAGCATTATCTCTCATTTGCTTCTTTAAATATGACACAAAGTTATAATCTGTTGAGTTTTGCAATGGAAAGGTCATGAGACAGTGAGCATTTAAATCCTCAAAATGCTTTTCATTTCTTTTCAGTGCCCTGGAGGGTGAGTGATGCCCTTTTCCATCTTGTTCTTTTCAATTTTATTCAAATCTTAGAGGGTTTTTTTCCTAGAATTCAGTTTCCTCTCCCCTCCCCTGCTAGGTAGAAACATGGCCATCTGCTGCAGAAAAGATAAACAGTTTAACTGGTATTCACTGTAAGGGTGCTCCCAATTTGATTGTTGCCATGGTTCATTTAGAATAAACACACATTGCTTTCATTTCTTTATTTCATTGGAGAATTCTAATGGGATGTCCAGGTTAATAATGTGCAAAAACAATAATTTAGTTGACATACTAAAGCAATGTAAGTGAAGAAACAAGGTTTCTTTTGAAGTAAGACAGAAAAACCATATTTTCTTCAAATAGCTGAAGACAGTCAAGTAGAAACCTTGTGGTGTTGTACTTTTGGTTCTGAGAAATGCTACACTGAATCAAGCTGATTCAGGTAGATTTGGGGGAAGTCTGAATGAAAGCCAGTCTCCTCCTGAAATAGTTTTCTTGAAGCAGAGCTGCATTTAATCTCCAATTCTCTCCTAGTCTCTTCCCCCTCAGAGTTAAAATCACAGGATTATGATCCAAGAAGGTCTATTTGTAAAATAACCATTTTATGTCATTTACCAATATGATGAGATTAAAAAAATAAATTCTTGAAAAAAATTTATATCTTGGTGAAAAATGTAAAATCTTTAGTATTCACATGCTTAAATCTCCAGGTGTCTCCCGCACTCCAAAATTATCTATTAAATGTTTTTTTAAAAGCTTTTGAAGTTTTACTTGTCTAATCTTAATTTTTTTTCTCAGAAAATCTATCCATCTGTCGAGAAATCATAGCATTCCAATCTCTGAGAAGCATCCAACTCTAAAATGAATAGCTTAATAATGTATCTATTAACTTCTCATTTAAACAATCCTTTGTTGTCCATGAGGTGTAAACCCACGCTACTAGTATTTTAGCTCGACAGTTATTAATTTTACTCCCCCCCCCGCCGCCATACCTGCCCTCTGGCTCTTCAAATACAATTTCAAATGCAATTACGAGTTGAGGTTCACATAGATAACAATTCCATTTTTCTTCTTAATTGATGCTACAACAAATCTTTTGGCTAATTTTGGATAAAATAAATGTTTAATATCTCTTCTTGGACACAAGTTACATCTCTTTTAAACTTTTTCAGGTAGTGAAATATTTTTTACTTTTTCTGGTACATTCCAAGTTAAACATCCCAAATTCATGTCAGGCAGATAGTCCACACTTACTGCACCTCTAACTTCAGCCTCTTGTCCATCCAATGTCTTGTCTTGATCCCTAGTTGAGTTTTGATGTGATGTGTCATCTTTCTCTTCTTCCTTTTCTCATTCTCCCAGTTGCAAGTAGGTCTTTTTAAAAATAATTCTTTACAAATTCTTCAGCCTTCTGTTTCATGATCACTATGAACCTTGTTTGGATAAAGTTGAAGGAGATGACTTCTAGCCATTCCCACCTAAATGAGACCTTGTTTTGATTCAACTTATCAATCAGAAAAGCACAGTTGCTTCTCTTTTACATAATCCTAGCAGGTATCTCCTTAAAATAACCTTAACCCCATAAATTTTCATTCTGTTCTTAAAATGACATTTCTAGACTTGATCTCTGATCTGCTTTCAGACAAAATATACAGTCACATCCCTTGGCAAATTTCTCTCCCTAGCCACATGTGAAGAAATGCAATAAACCAGATCTAGTTCCATCTTCATGTTCTCCTTTGTTTCTCCAAACAAATTTGCTATAGCAGCCACCATTCTTATTCCAGACTCTGAATCTTTTATTTCTTTCATCTTTGATTTCACTTCTTTTCTTTCTGCTTTTATCTCCTTTTAAAATTCTTCAGTCAGATCTCTTCCCATCTGGGCCACCTCATTCCCATCTGAGTTATCTATATTTTCAAGTACTTGAGCTCTTCCACATGTTTTGGAGAAATATTTGTAGATTTAGATGGTAGTTCTACAAATCCTCTTCATTCAGCTATTTTTGTATTAGATCTCATGCTGGAACTCACAGACATTATAATTCCACACTTATTAGAAAGAGAAAAAAAGCAGATTAAAAAATTCCAGGAAAACAGAATTCCAGGAAGAACCAATTGGTTACAATGACTTCTTTTGACCCCAGATGCCCCTCTTTTCTCAATACAGAGAGTGTTTACAGCAAACCAACATGTACACAGCAATCTTCACTTTCAATTCACAGGAATGACCACACTGTTTGAATTCAAGGTAAATATAAATCCTTTGTCATAAAAGTTCTGTTTGATAGTCTTTAGCCAATATTTCAAACTCTACATTTCTTCAACATCTGATCACTTCTTGGAAACTCTCAGAGTTATTGTTGCACTATACTGTGAAACTTAAAAAAACTTTTTTTAAAGAAAACACTCCCAGTCAGTTGCTCATATAGCCGTGGTCTTGCAGAGAAGGTGTTTTGCAGAAGACAGAAGGTTACATCTGTATAATCAGAAACCTTCTTATAGAGTCTACTTTCTAACTTTTAGATTTCTGATTGCAAAAGAGAGGCTTGATCTGTGCTTATGTGCTATGGACTCTGGACTCCATGCTCACTGTCTGCCTGGCTTCTCTGACCCCAGACTGTCTGACTGCATTGCCCTCTGGATTCCTGGACATTTAGACTGACCCTTGATAACACTTCTGCTCCCCGCCGAACGGACAAGCTGTACTGACTGTTACTGTCTCCATTTGACTGCAAACTGCCTTCTGCTAACTCTGCACTCCATTACCTGGTAACAGACAGCCGGCGCCTGCAACAAATGTTGGCAGAGAAATATAATTTCTTTGCTGCCATCATTGCCATAGCATAGGCTTTCCAATAGGCTCTAGCCCATGTTTGGTTGGACTTGTTCCATGTTTTCTGCCATCATCACTCTAGTCTCTGTCTTGCTTGTTTCATTACTGTCAACTTCCTAGTGACCTGGCAAACTTGATTGGCTCTATTCTGAGGGATGGAGTGTTTAGGAATTGTTAAGTCCACCACCATGGACATTTCTTTATTTCATAAATCAGCCAGTGCTTTGACAAAGCAAAGGCAACAGGGAACTCCTCAAGAACTGTCAGGAATCCATCAGGATCCATAAACTTCCTGTGCTGGAGCATCTTAATGAGCCGCTCCAACCCTGCAGAAGCTCTGAGTCACAGTGAGTCTAAATCCCAGCAGATAGTGATCTGTCCATGATCTGTGCACTATAAAGTTCCTCAACTCAGATCATCACCATCTCATCCAGCACAGAAAACTAGGTCCAGATTGTGTCCTGCTGCATAGGTGGCACCAAAATGCTACATGGGTGGCATCATGGAGGACATGAAGTCTTGACCCGCTCCTAAAAGAGCGCATGTCCCTCCAGGACAACATACTGGGGAGCTCCAACACCACTAATAAATCTAATTCATAGAATCATAGAGTTGAAAGAGATCCCAGGGCCCAATGAGTCCAACCCCCTGCTATGCAGGAACACCCATCAAAACATTCCCAACAGATGGCCATCCAGCCTCTGCTTAAAAACCTCCAAAGAAGGAGACTCCACTACACTCCGAGACAGCATATTCCACTGCTGGACAACTCTGACCATCAGGAAGTTCTTCCTGAGGTTCAAGTGGAATCTCCTTTCCTGCAACTTGAATCCATTGCACCTTGTCCTAGTCTCTGGAGCAGCAGAGAACAAGCCCACTCCCTCCTCAACATGACATCCCTTCAAATATTTAAACATGGTTATCATGTCCCCTCTTCACCTTCTCTTCTGCAGACTAAACATACCCAGTTCCCTAAGCCATTCTTCATAGGGCATGACTTCCAGACCTTTCACCATTTTGGTCGCCCTCCTCTGGACACGTTCCAGCTTGTCGATATCCTTCTTGAATTGAGGTGCCCAGAACTGGACACAATATTCCTAATGAGGCCTAACCAATGCAGAATAGAGTGGTACCGTTACCTCCCTCGATCTAGACACCATACTCCTATTGGTGCAACCAGGAACTGTGTTGGCTTTCTTGGCTGCTGCATCACACTGCTGACTCATGTTCAGCTTGTGATCTACCAAGACTCCTAGATCCCTTTCACACGTACTGCTATCCAGCCACATGTCCCCCATCCTATATTTTTGCATTCCATTTTTTCTGCCTAAGTGCAAGACCTTACATTTCTCTCTGTTGAAATTCATTTTGTTAGCTTTGGCCCAGCTCTCCAATCTGTCAAGGTCGTTTTGAAATTTGATCCTGTCCTTTAGTGTATTAGCAACCCCTCCCAATTTGGTATCATCTCCAAATTTGTTCAGCATGCCCTCCACTCCTTCATCCAAGTCATTGGTGATGATGTTGAATAGCACTGGGCCCAGGACAGAACCGTGTGGCATCCCACTAGTCACTTCTTTCCAGGATGAAAAGCAGCCATTGGTGATCACTCTTTGGGTTCGGTAGGTCAACCAATTACAAATCCAACTAACAGTAGCACTGTCCAGCCCTCATTTTACTAGCTTCTTTGCAAGAATGTCATGGGGAACTTTGTCAAAAGCCTTACTGAGGTCAAGATATGCAACGTCTACAGCATTCCCTTCATCTATCAAGCCTGTAACCCTGTCATAAAAAGAGATAAGATTAGTCTGGCATGACTTATTTCTGAGAAATCCATGCTGGCTTTTAGTGATTTCGGCATTGCTTTCTAAGTAATTACAAACTGACTGTTTAATGATCTGCTCTAGGATCTTTCCTGGAATTGATGTCAGCCTGACTGGGCGACAATTATTAGGGTCCTCCTTGTTCCCCTTCTTGAAGATGGGGATGACATTTGCCCTGCTCCAGTCTGCTGGGACTTCTCCTGTTCTCCAAGAGTTCTTAAAGATTATTGCAAGTGGTTCAGAAATGACTTCTGCCAGCTCTTTTAATATCCTTGGATGCAATTCATCTGGCCCTGGGGACTTGAATTCATCTAGTTTATCCAGATATTCCTGTACTACTTTTCTACTTATTCTGTGCTGCATTCCCCCCCCCCCGCTTCTCATGCCCCAGGTTGGTAGTTCTATCCTTCTGGGAGAAAACTGAGGCAAAGAAGGTATTAAGTAGTTCTGCCTTCTCTCTTCCCCCTGTTATTAATTGGTCATCTTCTCCATGCAGTGATCCTATCATTTCCCTGTTTTTCCTTTTGCTGTGGACATATCTAAAAAAGCCCTTTTTATTGTTTTTGATGTCTCTGGCAAGCCTGAGTTCATTCTGCGCTTTAGCTTTTCTGACCTTCTCCCTACATCTCCTGGCTATTTGCTTGAATTCCTCTTTGGTGGTTTCACCATTTTTCCATTTCCTGTACATGTTTCTTTTAACACTTACCTCAGCTGAGAGTTCTTCAGTCAACAATTTCGGTTTCTTTAAACATCTGCCATGTTTCCTCCTTATTGGCACAGTTTTCAATTGTGCCTTCAGTATCTCACTTTTAAGAAACTCCCATCTGTCATGAACTCCTTTCTCTTTTAGTATTCTTGACCATGGGATTTCAGCAAGTAACTCCCTAAGTTTAGAGAAATCAGCTTTCTTAAAGTTTAGGTTGCATGTCTGGCTACACTTGGCTTCTCATTCCCACTGAATGACAAACTCCAAAGAGCATGGTCACTCCCTCCTAAGGATCCCCCCACCACCACCTTATCAACTAGGTCATCCCTGTTAGTCAGGATCAGATCTAAATTAGCCAATCCCCTTGTCACCTCTTCCACTTTCTGGACCATGAAGTTGTCTGCAAGGCAAGCCAGGAACCTGTTGGACCTTGTGGTCTTGGCAGAATTTGACTGCCAACAAATATCAGGATAACTGAAATCTCCCATTAACACGGCATCTGTCCTTTTCGAATGTGTGGCCATCTGCTCCAGGAAGGCCTCATTCATGTCCTCAGGCTGGCCCGAAGGCCCGTAGCAAACCCCCACAATCACATCCCTATTGTTTCTCGCTCCCTTAATTCTTACCCAGAAGCTCTCAACTTGGCTTCCCGGATTTAAGTCCTGGATCTCTTCACAAGTGAAAACATCCCTGACATATAAGGCTACTCCTCCTTCTTTCTTGTTTGGTCTATTTCTGCGAAATAAGTTGTACCCCCCTGTTCCTATGTTCTAATCATGAGATTCATCCCACCAGGTTTCAGTGATGCCTATTAAATCATATTTATTTTGTTGTACTAAGAGTTGGAGTTCATCTTGCTTATTCTCCATGCTCTGTGCATTAGTGTAGAGACACTTGAGACGATGTGCCCTTTGTGGAATTCCTGTACTAAAGTTACTTTCCCTCTCCCTGTTGGTCTCTAGTTCTACTTTGCTTGCCCTATCTATATCATTTGAGCTATTTTTCACAGTACTCACTGAATCCTTGCCCAGAATAATACTGTCCCCCTCCCCAGTCAAACTCAGTTTAAAGACCTCCTGATCCGATTTGCAAGACTGCTAGCAAAAGCATTCCAGACAACGGTTGTAAAGTGCAGGCCATCCCATACCAGAAGACCATCTTTGTGGAAATGGAGGCCATGATCCAAAAATCCAAATTGCTCCTGGTGGCACCATCTTTAGAGCCAGTTGTTGATCTCCACTATTCTTCTTTCCCTTCGTGGACCATGTCCTTCCACCGGGAGAAGAGATGAAATGACAACTTGCACACGAAGGTCCTTCAGCTTCCTACCCATAAGCTCATAATCCTTCATGATGTGGTGAAAGCTGCACCTTGCTGTGTCATTGGTTCTGACGTGAACCAAAAGGAGGGGTTTATGGTCAGTTGGCTTGACCAGTCTGGTTAGCCTCTCCATTATGTCATTGGTTTCAGTTAGCTCAGGAAGGGAGGCTGCTGAGCAGTGTAGTGGGTGATAAATCTACAGAATACCTATTCTGTGCCTGACACCCACCTTCAAGTAAACACATGCAGATCCAACAGACTATGGCCCTTTCCATGTGATGCAGCTAACCCACCATGGGGACAAGAGAAGGAGGTTAGCTGGGACAACACTTATGCATGATGTCATCCAGGACCCATCCTTTTCCAATCCCTAGGTAGTGCGATCATGCTGCAAATCACTGATGGGTTTTCCCCATCAATGACCAGTAATCATACTACCCTCTCGCTGTGCACCCACACTTACCTTCGCTGCAGAGGTCCCGGAAGTGTAATGGCTGTGCTTCCTGCCCCAGCATAGCCTGGGACAGTACTCAGCTGCACTGCAGCAGGAAGAGGCATGGCTATCACGTTTCCTGGTTCCTGCAGGCAGCCAGTGCAAAGAGGAGCGCTCCATCACACTCCTCTCCCAGGAGAACAGCTGCCGCCATAATCACTGGACACCACTGGGACAGAGGTAAGCTGCGGAAAGCTATGGAAGATGGAATCCAATAGACCACTGCAACTTTGCCCCCCATTCCACCCTAGGCCTTGCCAGCTGCTCCACAGAGAACCTAGGCAAGCAAAGCTGGGAGGGAGTCCCCTCACCGTTTCATCCAGCCAGTTCTCCATAATGCAAGCCAGGTTGGAGTGCTCATCCAAGATCAAGTCCTTGATCAAGTGATTGGGTGGTCAGATTAATTGATATGAGAATCAAGAGGCCATTGGCCAACTTGGCATTAAACAGTAGCATTTTCAGCCCAAGAGGCCTATTGCCAAGTTTGATCACTTTTAAACTTTTGCATTTTGTGAATACTTAACTGTTGGGAATGGCAACCTTTGTATGTTTAATTAACTGGCTACTTAGTTTGCATGTAGGCATAGAGGGGACTGCCTAGAGTAAACTTCCTGTTGTTTGGTCAACACCCACTTCCCCTTGCATGTTCTCTTCCTCTTCCCCCTTTTTTTGTTCTTCTGCTTCCTTGCAAGCATGTACTCTCTGATCCTCCAGCAAGCATGCTTTCCTGTAAGCATGTGACTGCTTAATTTCTTCTTACCTTTCTTCAAGAATTTGAAGCTGTGTAAACTATGCACAAGATTATGTGAGTAAATCCTTTTTACATACTTTTAACGAAATGGTTTCTGTTTTATTTTGAGCTAGATTACGTGTGTCTGGGGTGGAGTGATAGAAGTGGGGCTGTTAATCTGTTCAACTTCCGTTTGTGCATTTACTAAGTGCTCTGCTGGTTGGGAGACCTACCAATCTCTCAATCTCAATATTTCCCAAATTAACTAAGTTTCTTAAATCTATTGTGAATTGCCTTGAGTCCTGAAATGGGGGAAAGGCAGAGTATAACAACAACAACAACATGCTGAATACGGTCTCTCCAGTTGGTCATAAAAGGTGGGCCAGTTCATAATGAGACAGGCAGTCCCAAAGCCAGGCCCCAAGCCATTCAGGTTAAAAGTTTTAACCTTTAAAGTTTAAAACCAACACAGTGACTGGAGACCAGAAAGCAATTAAAAACAGTGCACATGCCACACAGAAACATGTAGGAGTACACTACATGCTGATGGAAGATGATTTACTGCACCAGCACAAAATCCTCCCAGTAACTGCTGCTCTCTGGACAAATAGCGTCTCAGAGGCAAGCATAAACATAGCAGAGTTTCCAAACAGCAAAAAGCGTGTGCAGCAGAGTACAACTACAGCATCAGCTCTGACCCCTTTACCCACTGGTTAGTAAACTCATGGACAAAGAGTTTGTCATCCAAAATACCTGGAGGCTTTAATCTTCGAAGTTGCAGTATATACATCTATACACAGGATACGCAGATCACAGGCAGAGATTCAGCATCAGACAGTCAGAGTCAGAGATTCAGGATCAGAGTCAGAGGTTCGAATGCAGAGAGAGAGAGCAAGCATCCTCGCTCCTCTTCTATACACACATGCTTCCATGTCATCACTCAGGGCCATCTGCATGATGCAACCCCTTGTCATGATTTCACTATCATGACTCAGCCCTTTGCTCCATGTCCCCTAGGAAATGAGTCATACTCGCCCAGTCATTCCCCAGGTGTCTCATGACATGCTCATCAAATGTATTTTCAACTGGGGCAAATGTCACTGCATTTTTAATCCAACAATCCCCTCCAAAATACTTTCGATGACATGTCATGTTCTCAGTGCATTGTGTTATACCTTTCCAGTCCCAATTCTTTGACCAACCTTTCGTGTTTGGGTACTGGTAGTGCTTTCATGAGTATGTCAGCTGTACTGTATTCTGACTGACAATACTCCAGCCTTATGAGTCCTTCCTGGACCAATTGTCTCACATTATGGTAACGCACACCTATGTATTTTGTCCTATTCTTGAGATTCTTGGCCCCAGCCATGGCAATGCATGCCTGTGAATCCTTGTCGGTGGCAGGGCGGGGCCGGGTAGGCTAGGGAGGCCTCAGGCCGGGACCGGCCTTGGACCAAGGCAGTCCTTGCGGCAGGCAACGAAGGAACAGAAGGAAAGGGTTTCCTCACCCAGGCAACGAAGGGGCGGCGACCGGCAGGTCCCGTGGAACAAAAGCAAGCCTTGCAGCAGGCGAACGGAGAAACAAAAGGAAAGGGTTTCCTCACCCAGACAACGGAGGGACAGTCGACCAGCAACACCTCTGGACGAAGCTTCAACAGGCGCGGGACACGGAACAGACCGACGGCGCAGGATATCCGACGGTTGTTGCCCCGTGCCGGCCTTGTCCCTCCTCTGGCCCTAAATAGGGCCCTTGACCAATCCTGCAGCTCTCCCGCAGCTGCAGGCCCTCAGCCGGCCTCACAGCTGCGCCTGATCGGCCAGCTGTGAGCGCTCCGCCCGGCGCTCCAGCAGCCGCCGGGAGCGTCGGGCGGCCTCTTTGGCCTGCCGCCGCTGCCGCCATGTGGGCGGGGCCCCGATGCCCTCCTCCTCGGCGGTCAGACCCTTGGCGGTGTCCGGGCGCTGGGTTATGGCGACGGACGGTCCCTCCGCGGCGGCGTGGTCTGCTGCAGCACCCGGGAGCTCGTTGTCTGCGGCGGCCGGCTCCACGCCCCCCTCCCCGGCGGTGGGACTCGAACCGGCGGCCGGGCGGCCGTCCGCCGCAACGGTAAGGTCCGCGGCCTTTTCCCTGGTAGGGAGACCTGCGGGGACGGCCGGGCAACCGTCCCCGGTGGTGGGCTGCTCCACGGCCCCCTCCGCGGCGGCGGGGCCCTCGCCGCCGGCCGGCCGTCTCCGGCGCAAGAGGCCTCCGCTGCGACTCGCGAGGAGGCCGGCGTGCTCTTGGCCTCGGGCGCCATCTCCGCGGCGTCCTCCGCGGCTTCGGCGGGGCCGGCAGGGCCGGAGACCCCGACAATCCTCTTTCACGCTGATTGGGGTCTCACATGTCTCCCTAGTGTCCATCAGCAGTTGCTTTACCAGCTATCTCAGACAATGCTGCAAACTCAGCTTCAGTGGTGCTCAGAGCAACACAGTTCTGTTTCCTGGACCTCCATGCAACCAAACTGTCTGCATATTTTATCGCCAGTCCAGTGACAGACTTCTTATCACTCTCAGAAGCAAAGGAGCTGTCAACAAAGCATTCCATTCTGGCTTCACTCCCTGCCACCTTGAGACACAGATCCCGAGTACCTTTTAAATATCGAACCATTCTTTTCAAAGCTATCCAATCAACTTCTCTGGGTTTGGCCACTCTCCTACTCAACAGTCCAATGGCATAACTGATATCAGGCCTAGTATGATTTGCTACATACAACAAGCTACCAATCACAGAATGATACAAATCCAGCCTGTCAAACAACTTATCAGACTCTAACCGTGCAAAGTCCACTGTCATTGGTGTTTTGGTTGTTTTGGCATCCTTCAAGCTGCATTTTTCAACAATCTGATCAATTTTCTTCTTTTGGTGCATGAAGACCTCACCACTGTGTGACCTGTCAATCTTTATTCCAATGTACTGTCTCAAAGGCCCTTTCCACATGTGGAGCTGAAACGGAGCTTACTGGCAGCCGGGTAAGTCCATCGCCACTCAGAGCAGCACGAGTTCACTGCTCCACACTCCTGCGGCATTCTGCGGCATCCAAAATGGCGGCTTACGGCTGGCGGAGGCTCTCCACCAACCGGAGAAGCTCACCAGCCGGAAGTCCGCCCCTGGCAGATCTGCAGGCACGCACTTGCGCGTGCCTGCAAATCTACTCCAGGGTGCTGCGATGGAGTTGTACGGGGCTGCATGCTCCGTGCCTCTAAAAACCTCTTGAAAAGAGGTTTTTAAAAAACACGCGGCACCACCACTTCCGGTCACTTCAGAGTGGTTTGAGGTGTAGAACCTCAAAATTATAAACGCCCCAGCGCACTCCACGGTGTAGACGACCTCCATTTTAATTACCCTGTGTGAAAATGGCCAAACACCCCAAATCTTTCAACTTGAACTTGTTTTCCAACTGCTTTTGTACACACCTTATCTGATCTATGCTTTTTGCCATCACACAAAGATTGTCTACATAGATAACTAGCACTATACTTTCATCACCAGTGCCTCTTGTGTACGCACACGCATCAGCAACACTCCTTTAAAATCCTAATTTGCACAACTCTTCATGTACACACAGATTCCAGCATCTTGCTGGCTGCTTCAGTCCATAAATGGCCTTCCTCAGTCTGTAAACTTTGTTCTCTCCAGCACAATCATACTCAGGAGCTTGTTCCATGAACACTGTCTCATCCAACCTTGCATTTAGATAAGCAGTTTCAAAATCAAAGTGTCTAACTTCCATTCCTTTCTTCACTGCCAGTGCCAACACTAACCTAAGGCTTTCTGGCTTTGCTGTTGGAGAAAACGTTTTGTCAAAGTTCTCATACTTTTCCTGAGAAAAACCCTTTGCCACCAACCTCACCTTATGTTTCACACTACCATCAGGCAGGCTCTTTTTCTTGTAGACCTATCTGCAACCAACAACTTTCTGGTCTTTTGGCCTCTCTTCCACCTCAAACACCTTTTTGTCTACCATAGACTCAAATTCAGCATCCATTGCTGCATTCCAATTCTCCTGTTCCTCCTCTGGACACTTCAACATCTCCTCAAAACTTTCAGGCTCATCACCTGCAACCATGCACACTCTTGCTTCCTGCACAACAAACCTGTCATGAGCTTTTCTCACTCTCTTGGTCCTTCCAGGAATGATGACATCTGCTCTGCTTGAGTCATCATCACTAGAACTGCCAGCCATCCCCTCCGTTTCTGGCTCTGTTTTCACCTGGAATTTGGGAGTTGGTATGTTCTGTACACTGAAAGTGTCTTGTGTTGCATTTGGAGATGTCTTGGGTGTTTGCTGTTTGGTGTCTGCTGTTCTTGCCCCTTCTTTTCTAGGGCTTTGAACTTGCTCAGGCTCAAGTGGCTGTACAAACACTTCATGGTTACAATGGACATTTCCCCAACCTCTATGAGTTTCAAAATTTGCACTCCTGGAGTACACCACCTGTCCATTCCGCATATGAAACCGGTACTTGTTCCCAGTGTAGCCAACAAATCTCAACCGTCTCCATTTTGGTTGACCTTTCCTTCTTAATTGGGTGGGAATCAGTACATTTGCAAACTGGCCAAAGATTCTCAAATAATCCAAATTAGGTGCACGGCCATACAACATAAAGTATGGAGTCTGATTAATGCTTGAGCTCCACATTCTGTTCACCACATGGTTTGCTGTCATAACAGCTTCACCCCACAAACCAGCTGGGGATTGGGAATCCAACAACATGCAATCCTTCATGGACTGCAGGACTCCAAGCTTTCTCTCTGCAAGCCCATTTTCAGAAGGAGCATAAGGATTTGTGGTTTTATGTATCCCTTTTTGTTTCAGCCAATTTTGAAATTTTTTTCCACAGAACTCACCACTCCGATCAGTAGTGAGGCACGCTACCTTATATGGGAATTCTCTTTCCGCTATATTTACCCAATTCTTGAATTTATCAAAAGCCTCATTTTTGGTTTTCAGCAGAAACACATAACTGTACCTCGTATGTCTATCAATGATCACAAAAATATACTTTGACCGACCTTCATTCTCCCGGAATGGACCTGCCAGATCAGCATTCACAACCTGAATGGTCTGGTGGTTACAATTCGACTTTCCTTGGCCACAGGATAAGCCTTGACCTTTACCTTCTTACAAACAGAACAATCCAAAAATTTGTTACATTTGTTCACCTTAAGATTTGGACACACTTTAGCCAATTGTGACAATCCATTCAAATTTGCCTGGCCCATGACTCTGTGTAAATAATGGGCACACTGATCATGCAGGGGAACATTGGTTACTACTGTTGATGCATTTGAATTTTCAGTATTTGGCAACATGTTATATAACCTGTTTCTCTTAACTCCCCAGGCACAAACTTTACCACCCATACTCACTGCACATTGATTACCTTTTGCACGCTGATCTGCCAACAGCCCATTGTCATCATCGTCATCTGGAGGGTTTTCAACAACATCCCACAACTTCTCCCTCACCAGGAGACTTTGTATCATGAGACACCAGGTTTGATAGTTTCTGTCGTTTAACTTATGAAAACTGAGTGCTTTGTCTGTAACCATGTTTGCTTCTACACAAAAACACAAACCTCCTTTGGTAATACAAACTGAACCAAAAACAAAAGATAAGATGACCTTTAACACAGAGGTGAGGAAAAATAAAAACAAAACCAGTTAGTCAATATTGCTGCAGTTTAAAAACTCACTCTGCAAAGGAAAAACATTCCCACGAGGTGCTCCAACTCAGGAGTTCAGCCAGATCTAGACTATGCCACTGTCTCACTGCCCACCACTGGGAAAAACTGGGTTATACTGGCCAAGAACTGGGCCCATAACCACTGATGGGAGATGATTTACAGCACCAGCACAAAATCCTCCCGTCAGTGGTTATGGGCCCAGTTCTTGGCCGGTATGTTCACAGTAACACATGAGTACACCAAACAAAGCACACATTTTTTTGTGAATGCTATGGGACTTTAACTTGACATAGCTCAGGGCCTGTAAGTCACAGAAATATTTATGGTGCAATACAGAAATGTACTGGGTATAAGTATATATGTAATTATATATGTCCCTTTCCACATGAGGGGCCGTGAAACGGGGGGAAACGGGGCGGCGCACATGGGGACGGAGCTTACCTTGCAGCGGGATGTTCCATCCCCGCAGGGAGCAGCGTGAATTCGCCGCTCTAAACATCGGCGGCGCTCAGCGGCGCCCAAAATGGCGGCCGGCAGCTTCTGGTGGCGCTCCACCAATCGGGGCAGCACGCCAGCCGGAAGCCCGCCCCTGGGCAGCTCTGCACGGATGTGCTAGCGCATCTCTGCAGTTCTAAATGGGGCGCTGCGACAGAGTAGCGCGTGCAAGTTTTAAAAAGACCACTTGAAAAGTGGTCTTTATAAAACACGGAGCGCCACGTCCGCGGCCACGCGAGGGCGGTTTGAGGTCTAGAACCTCCCCTTTTTTCACCGCTCTAGCGCACCCCGCGGTGTAGACGACCTCCGTGTCCGGTCGTCCCAGCGCGGGGATTTACCCCCGTGTGGAAATGGCCTATGTGATCATATATGTGATTATTCATATGCTCCAAATGAATGTTCACAGATTAGATGCACTGATAATTTGAATAGCAGAATATTGATAATTTTGATAATAAAAAAATTAATACACAAAAATCTGTCTATAAATCATTATTAAAATGCTTACAAACATAATTATCATTTCTTCCTTGTTTTAATAACTAGTGAATAGTTCTGTCTCCAGTTCTTTTTAACATCCTATAGTCAAACTTTTGAGAACTACTCAGACAACATTTCTCTTTTTTCCTTTTAATCCAGCAATTACGTCAAACCTATTTCCTGCCTCAACACTCTGTTTTGCTGTGAATGAATGTAGTTTGTTGCAACCAAAGCTAATAAAAAATGGCTGAGACCCAAAGACTCTTTATCAGTTAAGTCTCTTTATCAGGGCCAACCCTCTCAAAAGGCAGAAGAAGGCAGTCACTTCTGGCAGCAGAGGCTAGGAGTCATTAGCAATATATTGGAAGAAGAGTGCTGCCAGGTTAGCCTGCTGCTCTAGTGTGGTGAAGGATGTTGTTCCATCAGGAGTGCTGAAGAAAGATTCATCTGGTTGTCCAATCAGCTTTTATTTAAGGCATGTGAGGTGGCTATCAGTGTGTTCTTCACCTCAGGCAGCAAAATGTCTTTGGCCAGACCTGACTATTCACTTCAGCCTAAACAAATGGTGGTGGGCAGTCCCTGCTGCAGCTCTGCCTTGAGCCTCTCATTTATTGTAAAACAGTCAGCAAGGCTGTTAAAGCAAGTAATGGGATTTAGTATTTATTATTTAAAAACTGCCAAGAATGTTTTCCCACCCTCATTCTGGCCTGAGTTCAAAGCAGTCCTTGATAATATTTCCTTCATACTTTGAAATTCAGATTGAATGAACCATCATAATGAACATAAATTATATATTCAGAGTCTGAAGATATAATTTAGTATGTTCATTATGGCGGATTATTTAGTCTCTTATGTATAAATTCTTGTGTTAAGTAATTGCTTTGTCAACATTTAAAAGCAATTAACACACTGAAAAAGAATGCAATAACAATTAACATTGATTAGGAATCTGAGTTTTCAAAGCCCCTCATGCACATATTCTCAAAAAAAAAAAAAAAGATAAAGTAGGCCTGTATGGCAGACCCATTGCAGACAAGGGTGGGGAGACTTTGGGACAGTGGCAGTGTGCTGCTCACCTTTTGTAGGAGCCAACTACTCTTATTAGAAGACTTGAAGATCTTAGCACAGCAATGGTCTCCCTCAATATCGTCCCTTGCCCAATGTGTTCTTTGTCGTTAAATCCTTGTATATGTCTATAATTCTTAAAAATATTTCTTCTCTCTCTGTAATTTTTTTACAAGATTACAAGGAATGTCATTTAGGTAAAATTGATGGAGGACCAGGCCTTGCATGATTTATAACCTCCCTCACACAATTTAAGCACTGTTCAGGCCAAATCAATCATGTTGCCCTAAAGGAAGAACAGGTCATGAGCAAAAAGATCAGAGCAGCCCAGTTAAGAGGGACGTGGCTTTTCCCTGGAGGAAAAACACCGATCTTCTCAGAACACTGGTGGGGATACCAAACATCAGGAAAGGAAAGGCCCAGATAGCAGGAGAAGCTGCTTTAGTTCTGGGAACAGGAAGAAATCTATCGACTATTGAAATGAATACATGTGAACACAAGGAAAAGAATGACCATAGAGGCCTGAGTTTTTGAAAAGTTGCTAATCTGTTCCTCAGCGCTATCCTTGCTGATGTGCTGTCTCATGACAATGTATCTGTGAATGTAACTCAGTGACTGTGAATAAAAACCCTCTCAAAAAACTCTTGGAATCTACAAGCTCTGTAATGATGAAGCATAGAATGTGTGCAGTGGACCTGCAGGATAGACCCATGGGGCTCACGACATTTCTCCCTTAGTCTGCTTGTTTAACCAGCTCTCACTTGAGTCCAGACATTAGTTGTGATGAAAAGGTGACACAACAGAGGGAACACCCTCCCCCCTGCATGCTCTCCAACTGGCAGGCAGTAGCAGTTGTGAGAAAGAAGAGCAGCAGCAGCAAAAGTGTTGGAAGTACTGCTGGCTCTAGGTTTTAAGGGCCTCTGGATCAGATATTTTGATATCTCCTCCTTCAATGAGTCTACCTTCCCAATGGCAGTGGGAAGATAGACTCACTGTGGGAGGAGATATCCGAGTGTCTGATCCAGAGGCCTTTAAAACCTAGAGCCAGCACTGCACAGGAGCAATGCAGTGCTTCAGAAGTATTTAATCTTCTGTTCATTTACAGAGTTGGCTATAGGCCTGAGTGTACTCCCAGCAAACTGATTCCTGGTTGATCCTGGATGACATGAGCAAACTCCACTGTTCACCAGCAGGCTTGCTGGTTGCATTGGGCAGTACCATTATGATCTGTATCAGACAGCTTGAACTGCCTGCCATATTTGTCACTGACAATGTTCAATACGTTGTTTTGAGAGATGAGAAACAAGTAACATGAAGAATTACTATTTTTAAAAAAGGTGTAGCAAAGTTACATTTCTGAAAGGATTTAACAAATGGTAATAGCAGGATGGATGTGGCTATGTAATAAGTAATATTTCTAGTTGTATCTTTTAGCTATTCTTTTAGCATTTAGCATCCTTAGGCTATTTTAAAGCATTTTAAATGGATTTTCCCCAGGTTTTACAATAATATCTTAGGGCTTTATCAAATACTGGTTTGTTTCATGACTGCATTGGCTTAGTTTCATTTTTAATCCCTCCTTATCACATGATGTTGTCACTCTCCCGTTGTTGAATTGCATTTCCCTTGTTATTGGGTTGTCTCTTTTCATTCATGGGAAATAGTCATGAATGGTTCGAATAATGCTGCATTTCCACTGTTGTGTATTGGTGCAATGTGTCATTCTGCTGCATTTCTGATATTGTGGCAGTCATGTGGTATCAGTGGGTGTTAGTCTCCTCTTTCCCCTCCCTATCCCCAAGCAGAGTTAGCTCATAGCACTTCTGATGTCTGGACAAAGAGGGCATCATGGTGCAGGTGAACAACATTACTCTGTTTGTTTCCCAGCAATTTAATTTAATTTAATTTAATTTAATTTTTTTACTTTTGGTATAATTGTGCACTTGCACTGCCTTGATTGCCAGAACATAGCAATTACACTATTACGACAAAACAGCCAGCCAGGATTCTGGGGGTGCAAAATGCTGAAATGGCAGCATAACAGGAAACATGGTGCCAAAATGTTGGAAAGGAAGTCTCATGACATGCTGATACCGTGCAAAGAAAAGAAGAAGAAAGAAAAACATATAGCTCATGTACAGACAGGAGAAGGGAGGTGGGCTCAGGGTAGTGGTGCAGAAGACTGATTGCAGGAATGTGCATCACCAAACCAGCAGCATCAAGTTATTGCAGACACAGTGTAATAGTGATTGTTTCAATTCTGGTCTGGCCCTTATCGCGCTATGCTCCAATAGTGCTTCATCCTGATCCCATCCCGGCAGTGCCATTGCCTGGATGGGATTGGGACCTGAATGCTTCCCACTGCACCAGACAGCTGCCAGTGGATGGGTAGCATTAGGGACACTCTTTTCCTTTCCACAGTATAACCCACCTCTTCATGTGTTATTCTGCAGAAGGAAGCACTTGTGTTTCCACCCTTACTACATGCCTGCTAGTGATGGGATCGTTGTCAAAAAGGGGGCCATTACTGGATTTTTTTGGTAATGGTATATGGTGTGACAGCAGCAGATGGCGATGTGACAGCAGCAGAACCACAATGACATTGTGTGATGGGACATGTCTCGGACCAGCAGCAACGCGTTGCCATGCTGGGATGGCAACATCATACAGTAAGAGTCTATTTGTTCATATCATTAAATAATGCAGTTGCTGCCAGACAACAAATAAAGCCCTTCGTAATCCCTTAGTATTATTAAATTACAGTAAATAAAAAGTAACACCAGGAGCAACACAATAAGATATTATTATAAGACTTTAAACTGTGGATGGCTTCTTAGACCTGGACATTGTCTCCAGATAAACTTATGGCCAGAGGTAAGAAAAGATGGATGGATCATATAGCTAGCCTTGGTAGTCCTAGATTTCCAAGTGCTGATGTTAAGTGCTGTTTGTTTATTTGATTTAAAACTGGGGGCCTTTCTGCACTACACTGTTATAGTGCTATTATTCCACTTTCAATGTCCTGTGGAATTCTGGGGTTTATAGTTTACTGAGGCCAAAGAACTCACTGCAAACCTCAGGATTCCATAGGATGTTGAAAGTGGAATAATAGCACTTTAACAGTGTAGGACAGAAAGTCCCTGGGTCCTGGCATTCAAGCCAAGTTCCAGACTTGAAGCCTGGTTCAAAATAAATTCCTCTGCTATCCCTATTTATTTGAACTATCAGATCCAGACCCTGAGAAATTTCCTGTATTGGGTTGCCAGGTCTGGAATATCCTGCACCTTAAGATTTCACAGCCAAAACCTGAGATCTGTCTGGATGGCCCCTGTGATATCATATGTGCGGGTCTTGAAATAAGTGGGAAAGGAACAGTGCAGTACTGGTGATGTCACAGAGTGTGAGCCCAGGTGATGTCACTAATCATGACATATTAAGCATCAGCCAGAGTTGCTCAGAGCATGGCATTAAAAAAAAATGGAGTCTAATAAATGAGAAAAATATTTTTTGTTTGGTAATTAAGTTTTTCAAGCTCTGCATTGGACGAAACCCCACACAAAAGTCCCAGGCCCTTTCTGCACCTCACTGTTTGCCAGCCCTAGGGAGCGGGGATCGTGCGAGCAGCCTCCAGCGAAAGGCTCTCGTGTCCAGGGTCCTTTGGCTTCACATGAACTGCCTGCTCTCCTGAGAGCCCCACCTCTTCCTTCAGCAGTGCAGCCTGGGATTTTCCCAGGCTGCACTGGGGCAGGAAGCACGACCAGTGCAGCTCTGGAGGCTCTGCATGCCAGGTAAGTGCGCATGGGGCCTGGGAGCATTGCGCGATCAGGCACCATTTTCGGCTTCTAGACAAAAATAAAAAAGTGCATGATCGGCACCTGCCGGACCTTGGAGCATTGCGCAATTGTGAGTGTGTCGTGCAGATCACTCCTCACAATTGTGCGATGCTCCAGGCCTTCTTTCGCATGGAAAATGCCATGTGAAAAGTGTCCCAGTGCTGATTTTATCACCTTCATGAGCACTGTTATTAACAACACATTGAAAATTTTGTTTAAAGAAATTCTTTTTGTTAGTGTAAAAATGCCATGTGTGAAAAGTTGAGGGAAGTTCCTGAAGTTCCTGTCCAAAGTAGTATTTTGAAAATTTTATTTGGTGTTATTACATTTGAACTCAATGCACCCTCTTGAACAAGGCAATGCACAGAATGCCAGCATCATAGTTTGTGCATCTTTCTGCTGCACTATACCTGGCAGCAGCGGCATAGGCTTGGGGGAAAAATAAATCCTCATGGGCTGAGAAGAAGATTTCCTCAAGCTCCAGCAGAAGAGCACAGGGCCTGCTGCTGTAGGAAAGGGTGCATAGCAGCAAGCAGACCCTGAAAAGCTGGTCTTGATTTTCCTGATATAGTAGATGCCCAAGTTTGTATATTGTGATTTCAGAGATTTCTGTGACAGGCAATATTCTCTCATTTTCTCTCTTACCTCCCTCTTCTATGTTCCATTACAAATATTAGTACCTCATTAAATTATGAAATCATGTGGGAATCATGAGGTCCTCCAGATCAGTGCTTTTCAAATTATATAATATGGGGAACAGGGAATTATTCTTTTCTAATGACCCAGAAACGAGCACCATATTTGTGCCCATTGGTTACAGTGATTTTTCTTTCTTTCCTGGAAATTACCAGGGACCTACTAGGAATACTGGTAGATGGATTAGAAAAAACACGAGGAAAAATGACATTTTATATGACAGTGGCAGCAAGAATTATATTGGAGCAAAAATGGAAACAAAATGTGCTCCTGACGTGACTGGGTGGTCAAATTAGTTAATAGGATACAGCTAGACAAACTGAGCGATCTAATACAAAAGGGGACAGTTTTGTGAATGATTAAGATATTGTTATGTCTTATATGCAGAGAACTGGTAAAAACTAGCTTCAAAGATTGAAAACAAATATGGGTTATAAATACAAATGTGAAAAATCTTTAGGTTTTCCTAATTCTTGTTATCTGTGTATATAAAGCATAATTGAATTAATACAAAAGACATAAAGCTCACCTAGTGGGTTTCCATGGTCAAGCGGGATTCTAACCCTGGTCTCCAGAGTCACAATCCAGCACTCAAATAAAAACTTGGGGCACATTGTATTTTTAATCCATTGGAAAATTACAGTGTACTTCTACTTCCTGTCTCACCAGAGAACACGTACCTTCCTGAGAGTTGTGAGATAAATTTTTGGCTTATAGCTCCCCAAGAACAAAGGTGTTTTTCAATCACATTGTATTTTATTTATTTGTTACATTTCTATAATGTGAAACAGCTAAAACTCCCTGAACTTCTCAGGCTAAAAAGGCTAGGGGTGGCAGAAGAAGAACAAGACTGCAGAAGATGGAAAGATAGAAGCAGGAGAATAGTAATGCTATAACTGAAGAAAGAGCTAATTAGAACATTTGCATAAAAACACACTGAGATCTTGATTTTCTTCTCCTACTGTTCCAATTCCTCTTGAAACTCTGGCCATTGATTCCATTCAGGTTAACTGGGATTTAACACAGCAGGAAGAGAAATAAGCCAAATGCCTAATAATAAAAGTTTAAAACTGAGTTGTTGTATTCTGTGATTGTGTACAGGATTACAAAACTCAGTTCACTTCTAAAAAAAGAGGAAGCACGACCAAATGTTAAGATTTTGCTATGTCTTTGAATCCTATGCACACTCTTTGTGTGAATAGCAGCTCTGATATTCCATTGTGGAAAGATATAAAGTGATTTTTATTCTAGCAGAGTTCGTTTTCTTTTCTTTTCTTTTTTTATTAAGAAAGCATATTTACATACCTTTTAAACATAACATCTTATATTTTCAATATCTAAAATATAACAAACAAGAATATCAAACAAGAGAAGAGATTTCTCATTGTCTCATTACAATAATACAATAATACAAACGGAAATGAAAGGTAAGAGTGAAACAAGCTGAGAAAGATTGGAAAGACACGAAAGATTATCAAAAAAGACAAGAGATGGAAATGGAGGCACAGGAAATGAGATATCGGGACAGATGCCTGAAACTCTGAGGAGTCGAGGAAAAGACGGGAGAAGACATTTATACGAGATTAATACCAGCGTTGGCGACGTATATGGACTTGGCAGAAGAAGAACTAGATGGAAAAATTGATAGGATTTTTCATGTAAGCTCAAGGATAGCGAAAGAAAAGAACTGGCCAAGAGACATAATAATATGTTTTACAAGAATAAGGATGAAAGAGCAATTATTACAGAGGAGCTATGAAGAAAGACTGATGGTCGAAGAGAAAGAAGTGAGAGTCTTTAAGGATGTTCCATATCAAATGCTAAAGAGAAGACAAGATTATAAAAACCTCACAAGTATGTTACAGAGATATAATATCAGGTATAAGTGGAAGAGACCTGAAGGAGTCTTCTTCACGGTGAATGCTAGAAGACACAGATGTATATCGCCATCACAAGCAAATGAAACTATTGAAAAATTAAAGGAAATATTCAAAAATAAAAAGAGAGATTTAAAGAATAGAAAAG
>CAOKZL010003262.1:0-112939 GCA_948472985.1 Iguana delicatissima | reverse complement strand
ACAAGAAATTTTTGAAAAAACAATTTATTTGGGGAAAATAAAATAATTGAAAGCGTTCCCGAATGTCCCTTTTAAGCAAAAAATAAAGGGACCGGGGAAGAGGGCCCGCTGGCAGCGTAATTTTAATTAGCTCTTAATTCCTTTATTTTATTTTAATTATCTTTTAAAAGGGCTTATCAGTAGTAAGGAATTTCCTGGCTAAGCTTTAGTGTTTTTAAGCTTAATTGGAAAAGATAGTTTGGGAAAATTTAAAGCCTTGGATAATTTTAAAAACCATAAATAACGACTGAAACAAGGCGGGAATAAAAAAGGCAAAGGGAAAGGGAGAAAGAGCCCAAAAGGAAAAAAGAAGTTGACAAAAAAGGGGAATGAGGTTGAGAAGTTACAGAGGGGGAATTTTTAGCCTAATGAAATTGTAGAGGCAGCAGCTACTCTTAGACAACAAAGGCTAAATTTTTTCAGCGTGAAGACCCAAAAAACAAGCCCTCTTCCTTTCCTACTCCTCCCCTACACATACAAACCTTGTGGATAAATCCTATGCCTCGTCAGAATGGGAAGCAGATGATTTTTCTTATTCTGATGAAGAAGGCTCTACAGAGACTAAAGGGGAAAATACCTTAAAAACCACAAGTAAGTAAATGAGACTTGGACCGGGTGGCCAAGAATTGCCTTTTAACAGCCAAAACGGTTATTGCAATTTTTGAAAAGCTACTAGATATAATCGAAAAATAGATGAACTTAAGGACATAAGGGGAAAAACATGTAATAAAATCCTCTGTGAAGCCAACCTCTGATGTTGCTGAATATCTCCAGCCCACACATGTGGTACAAGATATCACTTACAAGGAAAACAACGGGGAATGAATTAACATTACAGCGGCATAGGATTTTACTCCAGGTTGCAATCAACCCTTTTAATGAGGGGAAATGGTAAAATAAACGAGTAGTACTATACTCACCCCACAACTCCTCCAACAAAGGGAAATTTTTTAAGTGAGATAACAGGAATCTCCTGGCTCCCCAGATGGCATGGCTTTGAAAGAATAATATTGACATGTGGGTTTTTTGCTTTCCCTACATTGATTTTGGAAAGAAGGGAATTGCTGAGGAGATTCTCAATTATACCCATTTGTGTTTTCCATAATAATAATGTACAACCGCTGTTAAGCGAGGGAAGAGATCTAAATATGTACGGGAGGATGATATAATCACCAAAGGGTTATGAGCCTATAAGCAATCCTCGACACAACAGACTCCCCCAACATTTAAAGACCAAGTGAAGGTTTACACCGGAGAAATAACACAAATGTTTAAATCTTTAAGGAAAATGCAAATAACAGATGACCCCATGGAGGATGAGGAAGACCTTTTTAAAGATGTTTGGTACTCTTTCTACTGAAGAACAACAAACCTTATTGTGTAAACTAGAGGCAGTTAAAACTGTGCTACAGCCCGTGTCTTCTGCTGAGCGTCTATTAACTACCTATTACCTTCCAGCTGTCCTTCTGGCGGGCCACTGATATGTATATCTCCTGAATCCTCAAATCCAAAAAAAAAAAGAGGAAAAAAAGAAGAAGGTGCTCAACTCTAGTACGAAGACCCCAAAATTACATTTTTACCTAGCCACCGGTTAGAGATCTAATTGTTTTTTACCACAGTGACCACAGTGATAGGAGATGAGAGTGATGCTTCACCAAAAATAGAGACAGTAGGTCAAAAAGTTTCTACGTCCCCCCTTTAACTAAGCCAAATGATACCCAGACATCTGCTCCAAGCTACCATAGTTTAATAACAGGCAACCAGGAGCCATGAGCCAACAAGAATTGCCGGGGTTTTAACCCCCATGATGGATGAAGCTGAATGACATTCAATAAATGCTGCCTCGTTGGCTTTAATTACCTGGAATATTGCAGGATGGAAATCTAGAAGTAGAGACCCTTCGTTCTTGGCTTATATATCTAGATATCATATAATTTTTTTTTGGGGAGACATGGGCCGCGGAACATTTGTTCATGGAAGGGTACAAGACAATTATGCTAGATGCTGTACCTGGACAGGACGTGGGAGGCTTTGGGGGGGGTTAGGTATATTGATATCTTTTTTTCCAATTTACTAACTCCTGCCCCCCTTTTCGCAATCAGCATTTAACACATGAGCAACCTGAAATACTCCTCAGAAATTTTTTTTGAACTCTTTCAAAAAATCATATTCTATACCCCCCCAGCTGAGCTCCATATAACAATTAAAGTGGGTTTTGCTGTAAACAATTTGATTGCACTGGGATAAACTGTCTCCTTTGCTAAAATTAATTTTGAATGGCTACAGCAGCTCTCTGAGCATTACTAAAACACGAAATCTATACTTTTCTATTTCCTGAAGCTTGGAAAACTATCCCCAAATTTTTTAAAGTCTTAACCTTCAACTAATTGTCCTGACCTTTTTGCTTGGGGTGTTTGAAAAAGAAAATTTTAGTCTTGGTGTAATTTTAGCCCTCTCAGACAGTACTGGATAAGTGATCTAAAGGCCCCTCTTAAGGCCAAAGAGGTATGACAAGATTCCCATATCAGCATATAGTAATAAATTGATTTTATTTTTTGGGGGGAGGGAAAGGGGGGTTACTCAGATAAGGAATCAAAGAGTTTATATAATAGTTAAAAAAAGAGTGGAGCCAGTACACTTGTCTGACTCCTTTTTTTACTTGTATTCCTTAGTGACATGTCCTTTTCCCAAACCTATTTTCAATTGGTATTCTCATAAATTTTTAATAGCAAAAATAAGCGTTTTATTGGGAATTTTTAAGTTTAGCCTTTTGGGAATATTGATCAAATGCTGACTTAAAGTCAATAAATGTCTAGGGGGATTGACCAACTTGGGTGAGTGTATTTCTCTGGATGTTTCTTGCAGATCACTTCAATTCCCCCTAAAACCAGCTTTTTTCATCCCTAAAGTATTCTCATTTCCAACCAGTTATTAATTTTAAACCCGTAATTTTAGCATACTTTTTTAAAATTGACTAACAAAATGATTTTAAAAATTAAAGGGTATCCCCTTTCTTTTTTAGATTGGGGTTTTATAGCTAACCCCAGTCTTTTAAAACATTTCTAATTTCAAATTTAAAAAGGTTTAAAACTGGGGTCCCCCAGTCTAGGGATTTTTTATTACCTCATAGGTGATGAGATCAGACCAGGTGCTTCCGGTCTGAGTTGATAATTAAGTATCTTATTCAAAAGAAACTGGAGTATTGGAAGGGAAGATATTCCAGCTCATAATATGGAGTTTTTTCAGCGTCATGCGTTAAAATGGTCTTTCCAAATATGGTGGATCTGGGATATGGACTATAGATATTCTTGGGAAGAGTAGGTAACCACTATAGGAGTGGAGTTATTTGTACTGCTCTTCTATGAGACTCAAGGATTAATTACCCTTTCATCGGGAACACTGTTGATTCAGTCCTAGTGAGTTAAAAGATTGGGTTTTCCCCTTTAACATTTAAGCATTAGAAGCAGTTAGACTGGTACATATACTTCTATTTAAGAAAAGGGAGCGTAATCAAGCTGAATAATTTGTTAAGTTGTTATAAATTATCAACACCTCATGTTAATTTGGGCTTACTGATGCATAAAGGCACTAAGCTGGATTCCTTGGCAGGAAATCTGTAAGTATTCCGCTTGTGGGTAACATCTCAGCACGATATAACAAAGGTCATCAGACATCACTATTTAATAGTTGTGTACATACATCCTATCAAAAGCCTTCATAACAACTAACAGGGAAATGATACTCTGGCATTACAAACTTGAGAACTACAGATGGGTATTAGTTTGAATCCAACATTCTAAAGGAGCTAAGGAAGGTGCAGTGAGTATGCTACGGTAATCATCCTTGTGAACCATTCTAAAATCACCAGTTCATTTGGAAAAATTTCATTAACACCAATTCTATAATCACTACATGTGTCTTTAGACTGTGGCAAAGGGGGGGGTTATTAGGGGGTAAATGTTGCAATGAAATTTAGCAAAGACATGTGTAAGTAGCTCAATTCTTCATTAAATCACCAGCCACTATGGTATGCGCTACAGAAATCTGCAGTATGTTTTCCACATATATGTTCAATTTTCCATACATGTTTTATTGTGCACGAACATCAAAGGTGGAATATACACTTTTGGCAGTAAGTTGGCTTGTTGAATTGAACAAAACTGCCAGTGTGTATTGATCTAATGAAGGTAATCTAGTTACTTGTACCTGTAATAAATAGATATAATATACCTAACCCCCACAAAGCCTCCACGTCCTGTGCCAGGTACAGCATGTAGCATAATTGTCTTGCCCTTCATGAACAAATGTTCGGGCCATTCTCCTGAAGAAAAATTATATGATATCTAGATATATAAGCCAAGAACGAAGGGTCTTTTCTTCTAATTTCCTTTCTAAATTCCAGAAATTTAAAGCCAACGAGCAGCATTTATTAATGTATTAGCTTATCCATCATGGGGGTAATCGGGCAATTCTTTTGGCTGAGGGCTCGGGTTTTCCCTGTTTTTAACTATAGTTGGAGCAATTTTGGGGTATAAATTTCTTAGTTAAGAGGTCACATAGAAATGTTCCCTTTGTTCTATTTTGGTGAACATCACTCTAACTCCTATACTTGTCACTGTGGTCAAATCAATTAGATCTCTCAGCTGCTGAGTAAAATTATGGAGTCTTCGTCTAGGTAGAGCACCTTTTTCTTTTTTCCTCTTATGGATGAATTCAGGAATATCATTTTGGCCCCAGAGGAGCGGGATATTATTAAAAACCCACAAAAGAAGACTGTTGCTCATTAAAATTCATGAGAATACCAGATTGAAAGTCAGGTTTGGCAATAAAGGACATGTTACTAAGGAAGTACAAGTAAAGAAAGGAGTCAGACAGAGATGTGTACTGGCTCCACTCTTATTTAACTATTATATAAACTCTTTGATTCCTTATCTGAGTAACTCTTCCTTCCATCCCCCTAAATTAGCCCATAGGCATATAAATTTATTACTAATACGCCTGATGATGCAGAATCTTGTCATTGACCTCTGTTGGCCTTAAGAGAGCCTTTAGATCACTTATCCAGTACTGTGCTGAAGAGGAACTAATAATAAATTACACCAAGACTAAGATCCTTACTTTTTCAAAACACCCTAAGCAAAGAAGTTGGGTCCTAGGACTAACCAGTTTATAGGTTAAGATCTTTAAATATTTGGGGATAAGCTTCAGGAAGTAGAAATGCTCACTCAGATTATGTGTCCAGTAATGCTCATAGAGCTGCTGTAGCCATTCAAAATGACCATTTCAGCAAAGGAGCACAGTTCATCCCAGTTGCAATCAAATTCGTTTACAGCTAAAGCCCGAGCTCAACTGTTATATGGGAGCTCAGCTGGGGATGTATAGTAATATGATCTCTCTAGAAAGAGTTCAAACAAAAGTTTCTGAGGAGCATATTTCAGGTTGCTCGATGTGTTCCAAATGCATATTGCGAAGGGAGGCAGGAGTTAGTAAATTGAAACAAGTATTTGGTTGAACATCTTTACCTATTGGCTAAAGCTACACAATAATCAGAATGGACTGACCCAGTTAATTCTGGCTGATAAATATAAATCCTCATGGGAACAGCTGTGCTTCTAGTTGAAGCCTTTGTGGACTTTCAAGAATTCATATCCTAGGATTAGGATTAGACCAAGCAAAAGCTATTGTAAAACTATATATTAGATATAGAAGGTCAAACAGAAATTGCTACTTCACTAAGTATACACTTGTTAATAACCAATTGATGATCTCTAAACCGGCCGCATACTTGTACTATGTCACTGTGCCCAAATTCAGGAGAGCCTTAACATTGGCTCGTTTTCATGCTTTGATAGCGAGATTGGAAGGGAAATATGGGAAAATTCCTTACGAGATGCGATTCTGCCCTTGCAATACCGGTGCGGTAGAAACTACAATTCATGTACTCCTATATTGTCAGTTTTATCGAGATATTTCAAGAGAGCTGATTACTCCTCTACTCAAACCAATTCCCAGGACATTCTGATGGTTTGATCCTACGCCATCTGCTGCATAATCAGGAGCAAACTGTTATACTCAAAGTAGCAAAGTTTTTGTATATTATGTGTAAGATACGTTCTCAAATGGTTAAGAGAGAGAGTGGCTGATGCGAGCCGTCCTAATCTTTGCTATTTGTTTTTTTTCTTTTATTAGTTTTTATGTATTTATTCTGTATTTATTATTGCTTTATTGGTCAATGACCGAAATAAAGTGTCTGTCTGTCTGTCTGTTTCCTCAACTGGGACTACTGTTACCAAAGCACCCTGAATAACTGCTTGGCAGCGTCCCAAACAATATTTTATGGGGGTGCCTTTGTTCATATTTTCCTGAAAGTACCAACTTATTTGTTGTTTTATATTTTCTGTACTACCTCTTCATCCTTTAACATATTGTCATTGACTCTCCAATTAGTTTTAGGTTTGTTTCCTGTCAGGATTAGCAGAATTGGGCTGCGGTCTGAGATAATTTGGGGCACAATTTCTGTTTGTTTAATCGTTTTACAAGATCCTTTGAAACAAAGAACATGTCAATTCTGGACCATGATTTGTGTCTTTCGAGAAGAAGGTGAAATCCTTTTCCATTCCTTTCATGTTTCTCCATGCTTCGATTAAAATATATTCCTGAATATAATTTAAAAAATTATTTGGTAATTTGCCTTGAGGTTTCTTAATTTCCTTATCTGACTGTCAAATGTGGTAAATTGTGCCCACTAATGCTCACCCCACACTCTACCAAACATGGAAGATCTACTCACCCTTCAGGGAATATCTCACTCTATCGTCATTGTTTGTTAAACATTTACAGCTTTAAAGTCAACATACTATATAACCTGTGTGGCAAATGAACCTTCTTACCATATTCCTTATCTTCTGCAGACAAAAGTCATTTCTTCCAACAGCCCTAAATCCTTACTCCTCTGCTGCACAGGCATGAGACAGAAGGAGCAGAATTTATTTACAGCTGAACCAAATGCAGTCATATTTAATGAAAAGTTCATTTACAACAGAAAACAAAGTCCAACAGGTTGTTATTAAACTTCGTCTACATTTCATGTTAGCTTTAAAATGGAACTGCAGCTTTAAGCCAGTATCTGTTTTTCTAAGGTATTTCACCTTACTTCTCCTAAATTAGTAATAATGCTTGTCTCAGTTTAGCAGTAAGAGACCAAAACTATTCTTGAAGTTTACCATACCAACTGCAGTTACATCCTCAATTTTCTTTAACAAATAGAAGGTACTTTTAATTCATTATAACAAAATTTCTGTATGTGGGCAGGGGAGGTTTATCAATTTCTTTTTCACTTTCCTTCCCTCCCCCTGTCTACACACAGTTTGAGAAAAAATAATTTTTTCTTTGTGTATTCATTCTATACAAAACTGAATTTTATAAAGTTCCATCATATCCCTTATTTATTTTTATTTCTAAACAAACAAATCCCAGAAACATTAGCTTTTTCACAACAGAAAATATGGTTCTGTCTGAAAGGGAGCTACAAAGAAGTGAAAAATAAATTCTTATCAAAGATAATTGATAAAAATTTAGAATAAGGATTCAGAGTACTTATATTTCAGAGTCTAACAAGAACATAGCAAACATGGCATCTGATTATAAGCAGAAAAGAAGCCATTTAGTCTGCAAATGACTGTTTTAGTGTTGTAAAAACAAACAAACAAAAAAGCTATTGTTATCAGGCCATCACTATTCCATCCCTTAAATTACAGTGTAAGAAGGATCTCAGATTCCAAAGTTAATGACAAATCAAAATTGTATTATGTTATCTGCTGAGACATAAATGGAAAATAAATACTGTTAACTGTCACTTTCCATTAGGTAACAGAAATTCAATTACCTTTCAAACAAGCCTCCATATCAACAGACTAAAAATCTGTTTTACAAATGAGTAGGTAACCACTTGTGTTTCCAGCTTCCCAACAAGAAAGGAAATGAAATGTAATCACAATTCTTCTCTTCTTAAAAAAAAAAACTCAAAGGAAATTATATTTTCAAATATATGACACAATGTAATAAATTCTTCAGTGCAGGTCTTAACAACTTGCAATCTTCCATGCTTAAACGCTGCTCTTCAGCCACATATTGTAAGATGCCATGTGACTGAAAATCAGAGTCTCGAAAAGCTCCTAATTTGGACAACAAATGCCAAATTATGCTGACTGGGGGGCTCTAGGAGTTGTACTATAAAAGGTAATTCTTGTAGACTTTGCTGAAAATGCCCATTCTTTTACTCCAAGTGATGCAGAAAAAAATTGGTGGTTTATTCCATCCCTAGGAGGCAGCACTTGGCTTTTTAAGTCACATGCTGTACAGAGCTGCTGTAGTGACAAAGGATGGGAATACAAGTCCAGTGACACCTGCTTTATTATCATTTTAAGATGGAGGCTGGAGGATACCGGAGTCAAGGAAACAAAGCTTCCATAGGAACAGATCCATCATGCTTTGGCTCAAAGAGCAATTTTTTAAAGCTGGGTTCATACCTTCCTTTTGATTTCAATAACCTCCTGTTTCATTTATCTCCTTTTGTGTGTGTGAAGCAGTAAATTTCTTGAGCTCTGAGTTTTGTATCTGAGTTTTAATTCTTCCCTTCTTCACATTTTGACTAATAGTTCAAGCTGGCCTTTAATATATTTTAAGTAGTTTGCATCTCTTCCTGAATGTGTGTATTTTCAGTCACTGGTATTCTGCTTAGGCTCATCCCCCAGTTATGGGTACCCGTACTCGTGCAGCAAACAGCACTGCAGGGGAGGGTACATTTTGATGGCCTCCTTTGGGAGAGACCAGAGCACTTTGTGGCTGGTGCAGAGTGACAGAACACCACATGTGATGGGGCAGAGTCAGAGACTATATATAAGCCCTGGGTGCTCCTTCATGTACCTCTTGCTTTGTCATTTCTTGGCCCACACATCCACCTCCTTTACAGCGTGAGCTTTGGGGTCACACAGGAATGTTTTCCTTTTACATGGGGTTTTTCACCTGCCCCATACTGTACTTGGGGGATTTTGACAATTGGCTGTGGATGATGTCAGTAAATAGGCTGCCATTGTGCATGTAGCAGGCGGAGAATGTAAATGTTTGGTGTACACCTTGGCAGCCTTTTGATGTAGGACAGGGTTCTGGAACTTTCTTTTTAGGTCCTGGGACCTGGGGGATGGGAGGGGAGACTCCTGAGAGCTTAACTCTCACTTATAGAGTCCTGAGACTTGGGTGGGAGTCCTCTGGGTTTACCTTCCAGTAGCTGGATGGCCCGGAGCAACGCACTTATTAGATTGCCTCTTGAGGCTCAGGTGTTTCACCCAAGGGGTGAAGGTAGGCTGAGGAGGTAGTCAAGGGTTAACACCTGGGCTCAGCTGAAACTGCATCAGGGTACTCTCTCCCTTGGTCCTTTCCAGGTTCAATGCAACTTAAATACGTTTAGGTAAAATAAAGTGGCCTTTATTTAACCCATATTTCTGTGTCTGGACTCATTATTCTATGGTTGGTCTTCAATACCACTTTGCCAGATTGTAACATCTCTGATTTTAAATACATCACTAGTTTTACGGTGGCTAGTGGAGTCAATAAACACTATAGGAAGATGTTTGCTTTTCCTGTTGGTGTTGTGCTTTCATGCTCCCAGTTTCTAGTATTTTGCTAAGTCAGAACTGCAAGGAAAAGTGAATGTAGATATCATCCTACCTTCACTTAAAACAACTACAGAATGTGTCACTAATGCTGTTATTTTCCTTATTAATCACCATCACAAGTCTGGAGCCAGTGTGGTGTAGTGGTCTGAGCATTGTGCTACAACTTTGGAGACCTGGGTTTGAATCCTCACTCGGCTATGGAAACACACTGGGTGACCTTGGGCAAATCTCAGTCTCAGAAGGCAAAGGCAAGCCTCCTCTGAACAAATCTTGCTCTATGATATGGTTCCATATATCAAAAAAAAACTTGGATGCACACAACAAACTACAAACCCATATAACTTGTGACCCCTACAAAGCAAAATGCTGCTTACTGAGAACTGCATAGGCCACCCGATTCTTACAGCTTCATTTAGAGTAAAAAAACTGAGGGTTTTTAACAGAGCCTTGAAAAGTTATTTTGGAACACAGCTTCCAGAATCCAGCAGCCAGCATAACCAGTAGCCATACTGAATGGGGAATCCCAGAAACTGTAGCCCAACAAAATAACTTTTCCATGCTCTGGGCCTGAAAAGCCTTCTGGAAATGAATCAGAACACAGAAACCTTTTGATGAATCAGACCCAGATTCTTTCCACCAGGCTTCTCTTTCCACAGTAGCCACACAACGTAGTTTGCCATTCAAAAGAGAGCTGTTACCCAGCACAGCTCCCATATTTGTTTCACCCCCACTTTGTCTATTAAGGTTAAAAGGTACAGCTATGTTTTAAAGCAGGAACAGACCAAAAGAAGAGACATGACCAATGTTCAAGTGAGATGGTGAATGTGCTCCAGGTTTTAGTCTAAACATAAAGGCACTGAACATGTTTTGGGAATAGAGCTCAGCTCCTTTAAAACTCAAATAAAATCTATAATGGTTTTACCACCTCACTGATACGGAAGCTACCAGCTGCCACTGGATATTACATCACTGTTATTACCATAGATGACCCTTCTCAGAGACTAAAAGGATATGGAGCGAAACAAAAATCTTGTTCAGAGCAATGTTGCTATTGTTCTAAATGCAGGATATACTTATACAGCCTGAAGGGGTGGTTAAGAAATTAAAATCCATGCAAAACAGCATGGAAGCAGCTAAAGTAATACCTTATTAGAGTCACAGCAGGTTTGAATACCCCAGAACAAAAATAGTAAGTAAAACAGTATGATTAAATAACAAAAAGTACAAGAGTTTATTCAGGCCAGTGATTTGACCTTTACAAATGGAAACCTACTTTATTTGACACTAACTGACAAAACAAACTGACATTAGCAAAAAGAAGAAAACTGTGATGACTAAATAGAAAAAAAAACCAGGCAAATCTATCAAAGCAATTAAGAGCGTCTTTAATTAAAGTTGAATGAAGGAAAAGAGGCAACAGTGCCAAATGGGTGTCCATCAGGACACAGCATTCTGAACGGGTGGGGGGAGTACAATCCAACAACTGAAGCAGCATGCAACTAACCGAAAATATTAATGTTACGAGTACGCGGAGTCCACTTGTTAGATTTTTCTGGCTTCACTGGCTTCCATGGAAGCTAGTGCCTTACAGTAGGAACAGAATGGGAATTCATCAATGTCATATTTCATGTCAAATCTGGACTTCCTAAAACCTTTTAAAATTGGAAGAAAAATGGCACTTTGAAAGTTGCTGCAATTTGTAGCTTTTTGGTGGGGGGAGTCCTCATTATACATAAACTGCATTTTTAAAAAGAAGCTTGAGAAACTACAAGCTGTGCTATAAAAACTTATACACATAGCCTTTCACCATGTTCACATTTCTGAGAAAAAAAACACAACCTGCTTGTGTTGTTTTTTGGTATGACCTGGGAAAAGTGGAAACAATATGGTGAAGGGTTTGCCGGTTAGAATGTCGTCCAAACCAAATGCTATGCAGCAGCAAAAGAAACATGGTCTGACAGAGGCTACAGCCTTTTCCAGTTTGAATACTGCATGACTCAAATGTTATGCTGCAGAAAAAGAAACTCAGACTTACTGAAGCTGTAGCTTTTGACAGTGTAAATGTTGTGCAATTTCCTTTCTGTGCCAAAAGCTGTGCGGTTTTCAGTTTCCATGACAATGGCTGCTCAGCTCCTAGAAAACTGCACAGTTTTCTGGACAAACTGCACAGCTTTCATAGAGAAGCCGTGCAGCTTACTGCTATTGTGGGGCAAGGGAGTAAATTCCTGTGTGTCCCACAGCTATGGGATGAAAAACTTTCATTGTTCCTGATTTCCATCAGAAATCAGAGAAATCACGATTTCACCAAAAATTCACTAAGTTTTAGGAAAACAGACACCCTTTGCCTCATATCAGCACATGTGATCCATAATAGTTGACTGGTTTCCTGCCAGCAACAGCTTTTTCTGACATCTCTCTGTTCCCACTGCACTCATGGCCCTTTTATTCCTGCTCCCACCACTGTTGCTGAGCTGTTATTCAAACTACAGGAAACAAAGGAGGATCCCTAAACAAATAAAATAGAAACTGAGAACCAGACAGGGGAAAATCTCAAAACAGTAAAAAACAAACAAACAAAAAAACAATACCAGCAAATACTATTGTGAGAAATATAAAGGAAACAGATCAACAGAGACCTATAGGCAACACAACACAGATAAATATCAATACAACACCGTACAGTACAATATAAATGCACATATAAGACAATGGAATGCTTCAATATTGATAAATAATTGAAAACCAAATATGGAGTTCCAAAATGGAGTCACATAAGTATCCAAGTCCAGTCAGCCTGTGTATGAATAGGACAACAAGATATAGTCCAAAAATTGTGTGCCACTGAAAAAAATAAAATGAAGAGCTGCAGCACAAATGAGGCAATGAACATCAGCACTTGAAATATTGCATACACAAGTGATATGTGTACCTAGTAATAGGGTGAATAAACTCTACAAGCTGCACAGGCTGCTGACAAAATGAACTGGGTCCACAACGATAATGGTCCATTATCACTGAAAGTATATGATTAAAATGAAGGAAAATTGATCTATACTACTATAACCTGTATGTCTGACGTCTCACATAGACAAATAATAGGGGGTCTATCACAATGAAGAATATGTGGAATCAAATGCCAACATTTGAAAATAACATGTTTCCATGTTTCTCATAAGATAAAAGGAAACAGACCAAATGACCTATCATAGGGCTGTTTGTGTACAGGTTGTAGTAAGGAGAATCTCTTTATATCAGCCGCCCTATTTCTGGACATGGAATAAATATAATTAGAAAGCCTCTGCTTGCCTCTTCTTGTATGAATTGATCAGAATTAACTTTGTAATGGGTATCCATTGTACAATTTAAGATAAGTGGGGCAATTTTTTTTCTTTAAATGAAAAGGGTGACAACTAAATAAGGCAGAATGGAATTTCCATCAGTAGAGTTATGGTACTTACAAACAAATATCTTGGATTCATGAATACACCAAGATATCAAGAAAAGCAACTTCATTGCCGTGAAAATGACAGACGAATATTATATGGGGATTAATTAATGCAACTGAAAAACTGGTTTACTAAAGAAACTTGAGTAAATACAGTGAAAACTACATCAATATATAGACCATAAAAACTGAAACAGTTATGAAATGGGTTTACATCTCAATTCAGAATATGAGACAATTCTAAATCTGCCATATATAGACTGGCTATGCTGCTGGTGTCAAATCTAAAGCAGTTACTTTTTTTTTAAGATGACATCTAAGCTATCCACCAAAAATGAGTAGGTATACTAGGGTTTGCACAAGAATGTAAAATGCTATCAATAAATGTTTCTGCTCAAAATATGATATTTTCTGTATAAAAAAGTGGATTTTGTACAAATAAATTTTGTAAAATAATCCTGAATTATGCACAATCCCATAGCCATTTTCTGCACAGGGTATTTCAATGTGGTGAAACAGCCAAGTATTTGTTCCACCTAGATTGAAATATTAGTGGGAAAACAAAGGAAAACTATGCATGGAAGACATGGTTGTCCCTCCCTCCATTACATGAAGGAACCAGATTGCAAGTCCCAGCAGCTCTAGTCAACAGAGCTAATGGTGAGAAATTCTGGTAGTTGTTATTCAATGACAACTGGAAGGTTGCATCTAAATTCCCCTCTCTGAACTAGAAATCCCAGGATTCCATGTTGTTGTGGCAGTTAAAGTGGTATCACAGCACTATAACTGGATGGTGTGAAAGGGCCCCTTACCAAATAAAAAGCGCTGAAGAAATTTCTTTCATGTGAGTGAAGGAAAAAATGTAAACCAATACTGGGCAAAGTGCATTCCGCCATATTTTGTTGATGTACAATTTCCACAAAACCTACCCAGTATTGCCAGTTGTGAAGATTGCTGGAAGCTGCAATCCAGCAACATCTGCAGGGATGAACACCCTTGCTCTCAAGGTATAAGCCAGCTCTACATTACTGATATCTATTGGCAAAAATCTCCCATGGGCAGCTTATTTTGTAATTGCCTACTGCAGAGTTTACACACCATCCACTCAATCAGCTGTTATTCTAAGGTGTAATACATTAAGACTAGCAAGAACACCTACACAGGGAAGGCAATTTTCTGCCTGTCTAAGTTTTTATTCTTATTCTTACCTTCTTATTCTTTTTATTAGAGTGAACTTGAGACTATTTTGGACAAAATTATTGAGAAAAGATAATACCTAAAGCTGTCTCATTCTTGGCCAGTTGCAGATGTATAGCATTTGCAGTAAGACCAGTCCATTTTTTAAAACGATAATAGTACTTTGAGGAGGATCGAATAAAATATCACAGAATAATGAGCAAGGTTTCCAGTTCTGGAAAACTTTTCTTCAGGCAGAAGAGGAAGAGGAGAACTAGAAAAAATAAGCCAATATAAAAGTCAGCAGTCATCCACTTAGCAAGTGAGGCAAATCAGAACATCTGCTGTCTTTAACATTTTCAAAGGGGAGAAGCTATTGCATGTCTTCTTCTCAGTAGCCTTTGGTGCCATTCAAAATCTACTTTACACCTGGTACTATCTTGCCTAATTTACTCAGCCTAACTTTAAGTTTTTTTTTCTCTCACCATCACTTCTTTTGTTTACTTCATGTTGTGTTTATGTTTTTGCTTCACATGCAGCCTGAAGAACTTGAACATTTGTTTTTTATAATGATCTAGGTGATGGTCAGACAAAAGCCCAAACGTTAGAGAGTTTGGCTGCGTAACAGCATATCAGCATGTTAATAATGGGTATTTGATATTGGAATTTCATTTCTAAATATATAGAACAATGTTCTGTGACTTAACGTGCACTCAGAACAAGGGTTCAAGAAGAGGTTAAACTTAATTGCTGACATTGTATATTAACTAAAGGTCATTGTTTAACAAATAGCTGAGCCCCATCTCTTAGTTCTCAAAGGGAATGTATAGCTGTTGATTTTAGGTCCCTATTCTCTGTGTGTTTTAATGTCACATTCCATATCACCCAACAGAAAAAAATGTTCTATGTGGACAAAGCCACATTTTTCATCCTTGGTTTCTTTCCCTTCTCTTATCCTCTACCTACTCTTCATCCCTCTATTAGGCCCTTTCCTCTTCTTCATAAGATCTTTAAAATCCCAAAACAGAGGCTATATTCAGATCTTTTATTTCAGTGTAGGAGGTTAATCTGTCTTTCGGCATCATTACTATACTTTAAGCATAGGAAAGAGATATTGAGAAACAGTCTAATGTAGTGGTTTGAATGCTGGACTACTACTCTGGAGACTATGATTTGAATCCCTGCTAGGCCATGGAAAAGCAATGAGTGTCTTTGGACAAGTCACACTCCCTCAGCCTCAGTGGAATACGCTGGCAAACATTCCCTAAACAAATCTTGCCAAGAAAATCCCATGATAGTTTCACTTTAGGGTCGCTATAAGTCAAAGACAACTTGAAGGTACACAACAGCAAACCACAAGGAAACATTACAACTTGCAGGAAACTTTTACAGAGATGCCCATAAGGTAACAAAACAGTCTAATCAGGAAACAAGTATCAGTCTGACTCATTGGAAATGCTTTTCTAATGCTGAGAACTATTTATTATACAGCTGGTATTTTGGCAGATTTGTATTTTGTATTCTAGTGCTGACACCTAAACCACTTGAATACATGAGATCTGAAGGGGAACCATGTGTGTGAACCACGTGTGTGAAAATTTAGCATGCCATTTTTTTTTTTTTTTGACAAGGAAAAGGAGGAAAAAAGTAAAAGAATATGATTTATGGCTCCCACTTGCAGAGTTTTAGAATCTATAGTTTGGTAAGGATATAAAAGTACAAAATACAATGTTAGGGCCCACCCTTCTAGATTTCTTGAGAAACTACATTCTTAAGCTAAGGCCCACATTTATGGTGCCTTATTTTCTGCTCAAACAGACAATTCAGTCATGTGAATCCCCACCTGCAATCTGAACAAACGTGTCAGAGGCTCCTTTTACTCCATCTGTGAGAACTGGGCCATACCGAGCTTCAGGTTCTCTTGTGACCTTACTGCTTTGAATGTTGTCTCCCAGTCCTTTGCCTGTGTGGGTTCCATCCTCTTTTCCTGGCAGAAGTAGAAACTTAATGCGAGAGGAAAGGGGATAAGTTAGAAGAAAAGTACAAATGGATGAGATTACCACCTTGATAAGATGAGTAAACCTAAAGTAGTACCTTTCTCTAGTATGGAAAACCATTCACTCCTGGGATAGAACAGAAAAGTCTGGGCTGTAAAACAGACTTTCGGAATCAGTGAACACAGATCTAAGATTGGGTTTTTCCACAACATAACTGTGAGAAACTTTCTCTACAATTTATTTTTAAAATAGCGAATCAAACTGAAAGACAGTTAGTTTATATTAGAAAAAAAGAAAATAATTATTTTGGTATAAGAATATTGTATATGAAAATTCAGAGTATATTCTGACTATAGTAACCAAACTATTCCTATAGTTAACTATAGTTTCCCATTGTGGGAAGCAGGAAATAATTATTTATACTTTCAGAACAAGCTGTGCTAGCAAATCCTAATTTCTTGGTAAGCTGTTAATCACCATTCCCCTCTTGGATGAATCAGTAAACCATGTTTAAGACTGTCCAGTTTATTAGTTTCTAGCTGCGTATGCAGCTCAAAGTCTTGTTCATTTTCTCCATTTATGAAGCAGATTATGAAAATGCAATAAGTGATAATAAAGACAGATATTGTATTTTAACAGTGGGCACCTAGAGTGTGATTTCAGCCTCACAAAATTTACATAGAATATTAGAAGGCCAAATGTGGGCACAGCCATCAGTCTTGTTCCTGTTCCCATACTTTGAGTTTCTTAAATGTGGCTCACCTACACACATACTTAGATGGAACCATGATTCACACACAAATTTAGTCATCCTTTCACCTTATTAAAAAATGAAAACAATGACAATCAAAGGGGGTTCCTAGTTCAAATGAACATCTTGCCATAGACTTACAACAGATCCATTTGCACTGGGCTACTCTGGTGCCAAAGTGCACTGGTACCAAATATAATGGGAGCATTTTCAAATTGAGAGAAAGGATGAGGCAGTGGCTTGAGGGCTGGACTACAAGTCTGGAGATTAGAGTTCAGATCCCAGCTCAGCCATGGAAACCCTTTGGGAGACCTTGGGCAAGTCACACTATCTCAGTCTTTGAGGAAGGCAAAAGCAAACTAACATGTCTTGCCCAGAAAATCCGGTGACAGGTTCACCTTAGGATCACCATAATTCATAAATGACTTGAAGGGACACAACAATAGCATCTTCAAGCCAACTCCACTGCCCTTTCATCAAAATCCTATGCAGTTTTACTCAAAAACAAGCCCTAAAGTAACTCCCTTGGACCCCTTCTGTATAATTCTACAATTCTCCCAGGGAAGTATGAAAAGTTAGCAGCTCAGAAATTGCAGACTTATTTGTCATCACAGAACGTTTGCATCAATGTAATCTAAATTCTGAAGAATCAGAGTTTGGCAAAGTTCTGAAATACTGCAGAAAACTTCACACAAACAAAAACACATACACTGATAAAATCACATTCAAAGAAGAAGAAATAATGTAATAGAACAGAAGTGCTTTAAAAAGTATTTGACTCCGGAATTTATCACATTTTTCAAAATGAAAGTCAACTAGTATTTGATTTGATTGTCAATCCACTACTTCATAGAGTCTATGTCCTAGTGTAAAGTATAATTTTGATGATGACAAATATAGTGATTCCACAATAGTTTGATACATTTCCCTGCTAAGTATAACCAGAGGCAAGTATTCTAATAGGAATCACAATTTCCTCCCAAGTGGAAATCCAAAACTAATTTGAGCCTGAAAAGACTTTCCACTGAAATGACTATATAGATATATATATTAAAAAATCAGTATAAACTGCAATATTATTGTAAGAGCCATTTTTTAAAATGAAATTTGTACACTAATGTGAAAGCGTTAAAATTCTCGGGCCTTGAAGAGTCCAATATACAAAACCATACAGCCATCTGCAGTCTTACACATGTCTAACAATTAATTCCAAGAAACAATTCTAGGCTCATAATATACATTATGGAGAGCTTTGGACTTGTGTTAGTCCTATGCAACAGATCTTGGAGCTACACCACTCTTGAAAACATGGTACCAACACTGTTGCAGGGATACAATGGCATGATGCTTCTTTAAGGTGTACTATATACAGCATGGAGTATAGGAGTTGTTTAATACTAACAACAACAACAACACACCAGCATTGCTCCTACCACCAGCAGAGTTCTGCCACCAGAGTGGTCAAAACAGAGTGGCACTGGGGCCACAGCCATAGAAGGAGCAGGTGTAGTCTCACAAAGAAACAGAAGTAGTGCAAGCTAAAGTCAAGGAAAAGCATCAAAACTCCTGTTCCCACTCCTCCTGCTGTGTGCATATCAGCACAACATTGTGGGATTCTAACTCTGTATCCAAACATAAAACACCCACAGCAATATGCAATATACTACTCCTTATTCAAACAAATAACTCATGATGGTGTAATGTCCTACTATCCTCTGCATGTTCCTCCATCCTCACTTAGAACATAGAAGAGAAAACTGTGTATATGAAAAATACAGAGAAAGGTCATTTTGCACAAAAGAGGAGCACTACAGAGGAAAAGCCCAGCCTCAGATAACACTAATCTTTTCAAAAACTCTTATGTGTGCTTTATACTTCAGCCCCAGATATCCAACAGGAACTCCTACTGGAAACCCTACACAGATAAGCAAGGAAAAGAAGAATCTATGCTTCAAAATATAACTACAGCAAGAATCTCTCAGATCTCCTCTATCTCCTGCAATCTATGCAAATTTTGCATTAACTAACCAATCCTTTTTCCCTCAAGAACAGGTAGCAGTATTTCCTATACAGAGACTAGATTAAAATGCACTGTGGAGAAATGCCAGGTGCTCTGCTTAAAACATTGTCACTGCAATGTCTGCATGCAAAATGTGCATGATTCTTTTGGCCTTAGAGCTTTGTCCCATGATCTAAGTTATTCTTCTCAGAGTTCTACTGCAACTGTCCAAAAGGGAAGGAGTGTTATCTCAAATTTCTACTCACTCCTTCAAGTGGGAAAACTAAGACTGAACAAAAGCACTACAAGATCATCTAAGTGGCAGCACTCACTCAATCACTTTGTCACAAACATATACTGTAGTACCAGAGATTTTACTGCAACTGTTAACTCTTTTATAATTCTTATCCTTTCCTCTTCTGTTGCTGTTCACAGGTATTTCCCCAAAAGGAGAAGAGCAGAGCATATTATCTGCTGTTTTGCTGCCTATTCTGCTACTCAGCCTTTCCCCTCTCAGGTGAGAATTCTCAATGCTCTTCCCATGGCAACTGTAACCATGGGTAAGGTGTATATTAAAACCAACCTTAGTCACAATTTGTGCTCCAGACAGAATTTGCTAATGAATGAGAAGCCCTACGATTAAGGCCAGTGTCACACATCTCTAAGAAGAGCTGAGAGAAAGGTAGAATATAATTAAATTTTTAAAAAGACATATCTCTATCAACTTGGAGAAACAAAGAGAGAAAGGAACTACAGATAGAAAATCAACCACGATTGAGTTTACAGCTTATCTGGTGTTACTGCAGTTTAGGCCTACCTGGTGATAGCACCCAATATCACTTTGATATCATAATTCGGCCTTATTCTACCACCCCCCTCCACGTGCTTGTGAGGCCCCTGGACAAGCACAAAACTAGGCTCGGCACTTAACTGCTGAAATGTTCTCAAACAATACAGGCAAGTCAGAAATAGCCAGATCGCAGCTTCAGGGACCTCTCCGGCAAACACCACATTATGTATGCGCGTTACCTACAAAAGGCTCCCTGCCCCAAGCAGGCAACTTGACAAAGGTTGAACCATACACTGTCAAGCACTGCACATTTACATACTGGATACACCACTGTTAATTCGGCTCTGGTTCCATCATGCTAAATTGTGAACTTTCGGAGACATTGTCTCGCACCCAAAACTCATTGTTGTCTCCGAGTAAGGCATAGCCTGCAGTCACACTTCTCCCTATAAAACCCTGTGATTCCGAGACCTTCCTTGGATCGCTCCCGAGTTCCAGATCGCCTTGCTGCCACATCGCTTGGTGAGCTTCCCCTCAGCTCCATGTGCTGAGCCACTTCGAACCCCAGCATCGCTCTCTATCTTCTTCTGGGCTTCAGGAACAGGTTTCGTATCACTCGAATCAACTATCCCTCTGAAAATCCCGCTTTCTTATACCTTTATTTTCCTTAGTTATCTGTGTGTGTGTGTTGCTTACATTGTGTGCCAGTATTTAATAAAGATCATTCATTATTTTCAAACCGGTCTGCTTCATGACTTGGCCTGACCCCGTAAACACTGGGTTACAAGATCCTGCTAAGTTACCCTGCCTCTTGTAACGCTGAAGCAGTACTCTGAGCTAATTTTCCCCACCTATAGTTGAGCACATTTAGGTGTCCCTCCCGGGACCCCCAGAAAACAGGATAACACTGGATAATATCTAAAGGGAGCTCATATCTTTTGAAAATTGACATTTATTTGGCAATGTCAAAGAACCAGGGGAGGCCCCACACACTGAATGGTTTTTTATTCCAAAACAGGAAGTAAATGAATGGGGTACTGATAATCTCAAATATGCTGTTCTTTTGTTGTTTCACACTGCTGCTCTAGGTAAGGTACTCTGAACAGATGCAGTATTAGGTTTGGATCGCATTTACCTGAGTACCGCACTAGCAAAAACTTCAAAAACACAGTACCAAAGCACCTTGATACTGCACAACCAATTGGCTAACTGCATGTGCAGACATTCTGGAACTGATGAATATAGGATTAGTTTCAATTTTACCCATCACAAATGCTAAAAATTAATATACTTCCCTTCTACTTAAAGCATGAAAAGTTAATTAAGAAACATTTGTACAGATTGAAAGCTTGACTGATATCTTAGTTATGACAAGCAAACCTGAAAGACTCAAGAGGCCTCCATCTAGAGAAATCTGTTGATTGATTTGGTAAGAAGTATATTTAGTCACATACTTCTCCAAATGATTTTAGATATGCTCATTAGATGTTATTTTTCTAATATGTTATCAAGGTGAGTGATCGGCACAAAAATGACTGTGCAATCATTTAAGGTGATTGAATATTGTTTCCTTTAATGGTGTAATTGAAAATAATAAAAATGTAACATAAATATTATTAAACAGAGTGCTAGGTCTGTTGTAGCCAGCTCTTTGAAATACTGCGCCACATGCAAGATCCAGGAAAGCTTTTTCCTGGACAGGTAAATACTTACGAGACTTGATTTCAGACTAAATGTGGTTGGCAAGTATTTTCTTATGGTCAAAATCCCGAACAATTTTTTTGGTGTATATCCCGTAGCTTAAAATAGATCTGATACTGATGAATGTTGTTCATATTACACTATGCTTATAAACAACAACTTGGGCACTGGTGAGAAGTGAGAGTTCCCTCCAGTCAACAAGATAGGGAGGCTTTGATTTCATCCCTCTTTGTTGCTAAAAATAATTTTGTTGCTTTGTTGCTAAAAATAACAAATATACATAAGAGATAACGCTATCACCAGCAAGATGCCCTCTCCCCAATGGATAGGGCTTTATCTGCCATTGTGCTATATATCTGAAGTGCAGCATGAAGTCTACAGTTCTAGGGTCACAGTTGGGAGGGGAAAATAAAAAGAAGTGCCCATGCCTCAACAGTTCAAAACTACAGGAAATGCTGAGGCTTGTTCTTCCTCTATGCTTGGCCAGTTTTCTGAATTCAAAGCATTTGCCTGGCATTGAGATGGAGAGGAAACCAACTAGAGATGGGTCAACTGAACCCTCGAATCCTCGGCAAGGATTCGAGATTCACGAATCTGAATCCCTGTGCTAAAATAGGTAAACCGAATCTTTCACATCCACCCACCAAATAGTTTGTTGGAGACCAGGATGCCTGAAAACCTGGGAGACCAGACACACAAGGGGAGATGGCAAATAGGTAAGTTTTTCCCTTGGAGTAATAATGGCCTTTGAACAATTTCAGAAATTACATCTGGGGTTGTATTCTAATATATTTAAATTGACCATTTAATATTTAAGTTCAGCACTATTTTCTGTGCTGAAAATCAATGGCATATATAAATGCCATGTATAAAGAAGTAGTGGCGCAGAGGACAAGGTCACACAATCTCATCCAGTGATTGCCACATGTAGGCCAGTGTACCTCCTTCCACAAGACCAATGTCTGGTTGTAAACCTATAGTTAGAATAGGATGAAAAGTGAAATGTCTGTCATGGTTTCTCATGAGCCACATGACAAACCACATGCACCAGAAAGGAAAAATTGTTTTTAAAAATTGGTGCCAAAGGCCTGATTGGCTGGAAGGTACAGTCTTCTTGAGATTTCAAGGACAGCTGAAAGATTCCTTTGCATAGCTTCCTTGCAAAGTTCTTTCAGACACAATTCTCGGATTTGTAGTTTTACAAGCTGTCACATCCTTCTCTGCCAAAGTGTGCTGGTGCATCATCAAACTAGAAACCCCAGGACGTCATAAGGAGCTACGAAAAGAAAATCCAGTTTTGACCTGGATTACCTCTGTACTGTAGTACGTGGTCCTGTTTACACAGGCAGGAAAATGTGGGATTAATCCACATTTTCCTGCCTGTGTAAAGGGCCTTCATGTCTTTTTCAATCTGGGGAGATCCTGAGGCAAAATTATGACAATTGACCTGGCCAGATTTCTTCTTCAGAGTGAAGTTTGCCTTTGACTAGGCTTTTGTTATGGTTGAGAGAGTGTGTCTTGCCCAAGATTATCCTTATTTCCCTTGTTTTTTAAACCCTTTTAAAAAAAGGATTTGAAAGATTCAAGATTCATGAGAGTCGTGGATTCCCAGAACCTCCCAGGGATTCAGATTCAGATTCAGATTCAGATTCAGAAAATTCTGGATTCATCCCATCCCTAAAACCAACAGACTTTGACCTCTCCCCTCTAAGTCCAAGCTTGTTCTTCTGCTCTGCATCCAAAATAAATTGGGTTTTCCTTTACTTTTACTCTTTATTTCCAAATTCAGAGGAAGTTTCTCTTCCTGAGGCACAGCCACGAGGAAATTTTAAACCAAAGGAAGTTAAACATTGGGTCCAAACTGTGGTTCATGTTAACTATGGTTAAAGTGCTAAATCGTCTGCATCTGTCACTGGCATTTATACTCATCTTTGACTCAACACATCACTCCCCTTGAACTCAAAATGTGATCTCAGTTCCAGAAAATAAGATTTCTTCAGTACTAAGCATCTTTTTCATATAGTCTTGCTATCTCAAAATCATGTCCTAATATGCTACTTCTGAGTTTTCTCTCCAAAAATTTAAGGCTGAGAAAACAGATTTTTTTTTCTTTCAGTGATAGTAAGAATTATTTTTAAAAAAGTGGTAGCCTATTATATTTCAATAAAGACATTGATTAAACATAGAATATGAGTCTATGAGAGATATTATAGCTGCAAAAAAATTTTTAAATGGCTGTTAAACTAACTCATAAAGCCTGAGGTGACAAAGTTAATATCACAAACTTGATTTTATTAAGTCTTCTTCCAATAGAACTATGAGTAGCGACAGTTGTTCTTCACATGAGCGGTACAGTTGAAAATTAAGCACTAAAAAAATCCCGCAAGATAAATGGCCGATGTAGTCCCCCATATCAAACATGCACACAGTGCTTGGGTAGCAGTAGCTTTTTAAACATTAACTGACTTCCAAAGCTCTAAATACAAGAATTTCCATTTAAGCAGTTTTCTTTCTTTTACATCTTCTTTATAAATGCTTTGAACAAGTTCACAGAAGTGAAGCAAAAAAACCAGCACCAAATTGAAAAACTGTGTTATTTTCTAAGTAACGATCTAACAAGAAGACCACAGATGTTTATACTGGATAACCAAAACTATTTTTTAAAGCTATTTTAAAGTTAAAGAACATGACAATTTAAAAAATTATTATTGATACTTAGTATTATGACAACAGAATCACCTTGAAGTCAACTCCCCTCCAAAACAAAGGTTTATTGGAATTTAAATTCATTAAAAGAAACATGGATCTTTGATTAAATGTTTAATTCAAACTACAAAGTGAATCAATCACCTTAACTCAATTATTGCAACTATTTATTCAAGGAAGTTTGAAGTCACTCTCTGTTAAAGGAAACACATGAAATGATGACGTTCTAATGTTCATCAAAATAGCTACAATAAATATATCAAAACACTGAATTTAAAATCGGAATAACTGCCTGGTCCTCCTGTCCCTACTCATCACTCTTTAATCTTAGAAATGGGCCAAAAGTCCTGAAATAAGGAGGTCTTCAGAGTGCACAGGAGAACTGGTACTGGATCCCAGAGACAGGCAACAGTCAGCAGGATGCAGTGGTGTACTTCCACTCATTCCCACTTCTTTTGCCAAAATGAAGAGGAGGGAATATTCCTGCAGCCTTCAGCACATGCTGAAAGCTTATACTGGATGGCTGGGAAATCCTCTGGAGCAGGTTTTGGTACCACAGAGGACTGCAGCAGGAGGAGAGTGGGGAAAAAAGTCCCAATTGCACTGGCACTGTTGGATTTTGACCAATGTACAGATCAACCCTCCAAATTTCAAAATATCCCAGAATATCATTTTTAAGCAGGAAGGCAAGATACAAATTTAATATATAGATCAATAATAAACAGACCACAGTTAGTATTTATGTAAGACAAGATTTGTTTGCGCACTTGGCGAATAAGGGTGGGGGTGTTGTATACTTTTTTTTCTTTTTCGTTTCTAATCTTTTTTTTCTTTAATGTTCTCTTCACTTCTTTTTTCTTATTTCCCTCCTTTTTTTTCTTTTCTTCCCTTTAGCTATTAGAGACTTTACTTGTAAATGTTAGAAGTTATAATTGTGTTGGTGTGTTTTATGTTATACTGGTGTGTTTTATATTGTATTCGTTTTCTAATATACATTATATTAATAAAGACTATTTAAAATAAATAAATAAACAGACCATAGAAGTGGGTGGGGCTTGTACTAGACACTGAAAAACCATTACAGATAGCTTTGACAAGCGGAAATTTATTCATTATGCTTACTATGGTTAATATCACATTTTCCATGTATCCAAAAGAAATAATGGCTACCACCAGATTATATCAAATGAACTTTGTAGCATTTAAATTCTATGTTGACAACTAGATCAGTTAGTAGCATGTGCTTCTTCTCTCTGTACAAGGTACTTCACTATTCTTCATTAGACTGTCTTACTGAGTGTGGGCCAATAGCTCATTGGCTAACAATTCTGTCAAAATCTGGAGAAATTATTTAGGAATCATGGAAGATAGTATCACAAGGGGATTTTGTTCCACTTGTAATCCAGATCACAAGGGATCAGGCTGAAGGGACACGAAGGGACATGAACAACTCTATGCAGTGCATTCCTAAAACCCAAACAGAGGTCATATTTAATCAATCTTATTACACATAATTATTCTGAATTATCATAATCATTTGACACATTAAAAATATGGTCTCACTTCATTACATTATACAATTAATTAACTATGGTATATAATTACAGAGTAAGATTAGGGTTTTTTTTCCTATTGCACAGCTATAAGAAGACAATGTGCATTCAATATTGCAATCTACTGACACAAATTAATAAAATTCCCAGCTTTAAATAGTTCTGTAGAAGACATACGCATAGAGTTTGGAGGGCACTAGTCTACCGAACAGTGCTATCCACACTTTTTTAATAGATAGGTAATTTAGTTATTTGACAAAACTGAGTTCAATTTCAGAAGGAACAGGGAAATGAAACTGTTTTCAAAAATAAAAGGCAAGATTCAGAGTGTTTTAAAAATTAAACTGTGCATTTTCAAAGTACAGAAATTCATGTGTCACATTTTCTATTGTTCAGTTAGCAGGATAAGAATTCTACTGTAACCTTATGTACAACAACTTTATGAAAACTTTATGAAGATCCAGGGTGATAAATCCAATAAATAGGCTTTTGCAAGTCAAACTATCAAGAGGAAGACTGAAGTTGTATTCAGTAAGGTAACTGGTGGTTGTAAATTCCTTACATAGGCAGCACATTCAACCAACACTCAGATACCAGGCAATATTTAGGGAGAGAATTCCACAGCTGTGCTCCTTCCAATGCCTTGATTGCAGTTTCTCACTTTGTCTGCAGAGAATGGTCAGGGCCAGATGCCGGAGCCTGTGTCTTTCTATGGTTCTGGAAAGCCTTTCCTCAAACTCCTTTTCCTGCTCTGAACAGACAGAAGATGTGGGCTTAAACTATCTTCCACTTGTGATACGACAAGTTTGTTCTGCTGAGATTGTCAGTGATGTTGTTGTTGATGTCTGGGAGATGCACTGCCAAGAGGAATATGTTCCAACATACGCACCAATTCCAAATCCAGAGGGCGAGCTGAAGAATAGTATAAGAATGGGTACCCCCTTGCTTGTTGAAGAAAAAGGTTACCATTGTGTTGTCCATAGCCACCTGGATAGCCCTGTGGTGAATCAGTCTCTGGAATGCACAAAAGACTTTTCACACCACAAGCAATTTGAGAATGTTGATGTGACACTGCTTCTCAATACTGGGCCAGTGACTGCTGACCATGAAGTCAAAAGTATGGGCACCTCAACTTAACAAAAACATCTGTAGTGAGGGTGATAGAAGGTTTAGGATAGGTGAAGGAATGCCTTTCATGGTGCTGGAGAGACTGGTCTATTAATGAAGAGTGTGAAATATCAGTCAAGGTGCCATTAAGAACATACTTGGGCTGTGCTTCTTGGGATCAAACACCACTTCTGAAGAGGTCTCATCCAGAGCTGGATGAAGGGAACAACTATGGTAATTGCCACCATGAAACTGAGTAGAACTTGAAGGAATCTGGCCTTGATGCAATAATTCCTTAAGAAGGCCTACCTGTAACCGGAGTTCTTCAAGTGGTCATCTGTGACTCACACCTATGGGTTGTCTGTGCCTGCGCAATGCAAACTACAGAAACTTCTAGAGCTTAGGCTTAGCATTTTGGCAAGAACTCCACCCCCTTCCCGAGGCTATATATTGGCTTTGTTGCAGTTGCCGTTAGTTCCTTGACCGCCGCCATGCGCTTGGCAGTTGGACAAGGCACCACCAGAGGAGAGGATGGGCAAGATTGTGTGAGTCACAGATGACCACTTGAAGAACTCCAGTTACAGGTAGGCAACCCGTCCTCCTTCTTCATGGTCTCTGTGACTCCCACATACAGGAGACTAGCAAGCTGAGCCAGGAGGAGGGAGTGCCATGTGCAGTAGCCCCCACAACATTAAGTGAGGAGGCCCACCAAGAAAATGCTAGGCAGGGTGCAGAATCCAAATATCTTAAAATATCAGTAGAACATATAAACAACAAGAAGCATGAGATGCACACCACAGACCATATTACTGGACAGCAGAAAACAACACAGCCCTCCCAAAAGCAGTATCAACAGCTGAGTGCTGATCTACTCTGTAATGCAATCCAAAAGTCATAGGTTGTAACCAAATAGCCGCCTTACAAATGTCCTGTAACAGCACACCCTTAAGGAAGGCTGCAGGGGTAGAAAGGGCCCTGGTCACATGACTCCTGATCTGGACAGGAAGATCTGTCCCTGATAGTTCATATGCCAACCAGATAGTCGATGCCACCCATTTGGAAAGTCTTTGTGACAAGACTGCCAGCCCTTTCCGCCTGGAGTAGTAACAAAGAAAGAGTCTCTGAGGCTTGCAAAACTCAGCAATGTGCTGTGTGTAGAAGGCCAGAGCCCTGTGAACATCTAATGCATGAAGGGTCGGGTTCTGGAAGAATGCAGGGAGAACAATGTCCTGGTTCAGGTGAAACAATGAAACCACCTTTAGCAAAAAGGTGATTCTGGTCGTAAGACCACCTTGCTAAGATGAAAACGAGTATATGGCCTATCAACCCTTAAGGCACAAAGTTCACTCGCTCTTCATGCAGAAGAAATGGCAACCAAGAACACCATCTTCCGGGATAACAAATGAAAGTCGCAGGTAGCCATGGGTTCGAAAGGCCGTCTCGAAAGTTGGGAGAGAACTAATGAAAGGTTCCACTCTGTGACTGGTGGAGTCACTGGAGGGTGAAGATGTTTGTAATCTTTGAGGAAAGTCTGCACCAAGAGATCCTTGAAACAGGAAGGTTGGCCTCTGCGCTGTCAATGTGAAGATACTGCCAACAAATAACACTTGACCAACGAGAGGGAAAGACTTTGCTCCACCAATGAAGAGAGAACAGAACATGTACTGTATTGAAGCAGTCGATCCCAAGCTGTCGATGCCATAGGAATTTCTTCAAATCTGGAGAGCTTGTAGGAGTAGGCCCGAACCATTAATGGTTTGTGTGCTGCCTCGATAAAATTATGCACAGGAGGTGGCAGAGAAGTCAACGAAGGAGATTCCATGCTGTCAACTTCAGGTGGAATACATCTGGGTGACGCACTGAACCGTTTTCCAAGGTCAAGAGATTTGGTCTAGGTGGAAGCCTCCGATATTGAGACTTTGACAGTAGCAGTAGTGGAGTGAACCAAGGCTGGCATGGCCACCATGGGTTGATGAGGATAGCTGATGTGGGGCCCCGTTGGACTTTTTCCAGCACCTTGGAATCAGAGAAAAAATGTAGAGTACTGGGCTGGACCAACTGAAGAGAAACACATCTCCCAGGGAGATTATTCCTTTTCCGCCTCTCGAATAGAAGAGAGGAAAATGAGTGTTGTTCATGGAGGCGAACAGATTGACCCTCAGAGTCATCCATGCTGCAAAGATCCCTTCGAGAACTGACTTGTTGAGTCTCCATTCGTGGGAGATCATCGGTGTCCGGCTTAGCTGGTCCGCCGTCATGTTCTGGATTCCTGGCAGGTGGAGAGCTACTAGGTGGATCCTGCAAGGGAGACACCAGGTCCACAATTCCATTGTCAAGACCAAAAGAGTTTTCGATCATGTACTCCCTTGCTTGTTGATATAGTACACAACCATGGTATTGTCTGTCAAGACCTGAACTATCTGTCTCAAAACCACATCCTTGAAGGCTCTGAGTGCCTTGATGACCACCAACAGCTCCAAGACATTGATATGGAGCAGCCGTACGGACCTCAATCATCGACCTCGAACCATGAGATGTCAAATGTGAGTGTACCATCCGATCAGGGATGTGTCTGTTGTAACTGAGATCATGGGATCTGGAAGGTGGAAAGGCATGCCTGCCAGCACGTTCCCCTTGTCTTTCCACTAATCAAGGGATCAAAGAATACACCTTGGTATCAAGAGGGATCAATATGGATTGTCGACTACAGGGTCAAAAACAGTCAGGAACCAATTCTGAAGTGGCCTCATATGGAGTCTGGAGAAAGGGACAACTGCCATTGTTGAAGCCATAAGGCCCAGAAGCATCTGGATTGAACAAGGGTGCATTCGTCAATTCCTCTGCAGTTTCAATATCAACTTGGAAAGACAGAGGATCCACTCTGTTGGTTGAAAGACAAGTTCATGTGTCAAATCCAGGACCGCTCCGATGAACTGTATGTGCTGAACAGGCTCGAGATGGGATTTCGTCAGATTGACTGTGAGGCCTAGCCTCCTGAGAAGACAGAGTGTCATGTCTATGTCCTAAAGGAGACGTGACCTGGAAGGGGAAATGACTAGCCAGTCATCTATGTAGGGAAACAGGACAATCCCGCGCTTCCAAAGAGCCGCTGCCACCACTGACATGCATTTTGTGAACACCCTTGGGGCTGTGTTCAAATCAAACGGAAGCACCCAAAACCCGAGTCCCCTCCTGCCCACGGCAAAGGCGAGGAACCTTTTGTGCTTTGGATGGATAGCGATATGAAAATAAGCATCCTTTAAGTCCAGAATGGCAAACCAATCTCCCCAATGAAGAAGGGGAAGGATGGACTTTAAGAACACCATCCAGAATTTGTGAGGTTTGATATATTTGTTCATGCCTCAAAAGTCCAGGATAGGCCTTTTTCTGCCCCCTTTGTTGGAGACCAGGAAGTACCTCGACGTAAGGCTTGTTCTGAGGGTAGAGCAGGGTGTAGGTTCTACGGCACGTTTTCACCAGAGCATCAAGATTTCCTCTAAGGGAGGGGTCGACAGAGATGTCAGATGGATGTGACTGACTCAAGTTGTTGAAGCAAACTCGATTGCATACCCTTTCACCGCAATATTGAGGACCCAAGAATCTGAAGTGATGTCGAACCAGGTGTCGAGGTGCTCTCAGAATGTGAATCTGAAGAAGGGGTTGGAGGAGTTGCCCGGGTGCAGTATAGAAGGTGGAGTAAATATGGTGTCGGTGAAGTTGAATGAGCTTGAAAAAGCAGTATCTGACATCTCGGGATCGTCCTCTACACCATCAAACCCTTCGTTTGGCGGGATCAGATTTCTTACAGAAGGTCGACTTCAGAGGATGTGGTGGTGGGCGTCGGAGGGACTGTCCCAGTGGTGTTGGCTGTGAGGTATGTTGAGCTAGGTACAGGTTGTAGGCACGGTGACTCGAAGATCGGTATTGATGATAATGATGTCGTAGGGTCTGACAATGTGGCTGCATCCTATATTTTTTCACAGAGGAGCGCATCTTATGCGTGTGCTCCAAGTTCTCATCAATACTGCTGTTGAGCAGTCCAACTGAGTCGAATGGGAGGTCCTCGACCAGGGCTCGCGAGGGATGAGAGAGCCCAGAGGGTTGAAGCCAGGAGTGGCAACGGAGCAATACTGCCTTAGAAGTACAGTCCATTATGTGCCTTGTTGTGGTTATTTGTTGATTGGTGAGCCATCTAGCCTCACTCAGGAATGTGTCGGCCATACAACGTTCTTCATTGGGGAGTCTGGTGACATAAACTCTGGTCTTGTACCAGAGCCATTGGTTGTATGTGGACATCCAGCCTAAATAGTTGGCCATTCTGAAGATCAGGGCCGCACTGGTGTAGTTCTTACGGCCTACTGCATTCAACTTCTTCCCGTCCCTGTCAGGAAGGGTAGCATGCATAGTCTGCGAGTTTTTGGCCTGTGCCGCATCGACAATAATCGAGTTGGCCTTGGGATGGTTCTGTAGCCAGGACTCATCGGTGTCGACTACCTTATACAGGGACTCCAATCTCTTCATCGTGGCTGGAGAGGAGGAGGGCACCAACCAAGGCTTCTTGAATACATGTAGCAGGTACAAAAGAAGTGGAATGGCTGCTCTTGTTGAGGCAGGTGGTAGACTGGATCATCTATCATTTCCTTGGACGCCTCTATGGTAAAATTCAGATTCTTTGCCATCTTCAAAACTAGGTCGGAGAAAGCCCTGACGTCACTTGAGAGCAAGATTGGCTCTCCTTGGGAGACGGCAGACACTGGAGGCCTATCCTCCCTGGGCCCTGAGGTGTCTGTGGAGGAAGAGGAGGATTTAGACAATGATAGGCAAACAGGTGTACTTAGTGTTCCCACTCGAGATCCTGCTTGTGTTCTGGCAGTAGGTTGTGTCCCTGTGGTTGGTTGTTCAGGGGACACGGGGGTGGTCATTGAACGGGTGCCTCATCTGCCTCCTGACGGTGAGAGTGCTTTGGAGGTGATGAGGACCTAAGCCTCGAAGGTGGTGTTGGGGATCTGTGTCAGTGTCGAGGGGCTGTCTCCTCCTAGTGTTCCTGGTATCTATGTCAATACCCAGGGATGTACTCTACTTACAAGAATTGGCCCAAAGATCCAGAGGGAGAGTAGTATACATTGGCTCGACGGTGATGCAAGTGAGACCTGTCCCTGTAGGCATGCCTTCAGGATCAATAGTATCAGGATCGATCCAAAGGAGAACAGGACCTGGATTCCGACCTCTGCCTCTGAGTGCTGTGGGAGTGTCGTAGCTGGGTAGTAGGTGTCAAGCCCTAGGAAGAGTGGGAATGACGGGCTCAGGTCATCATGCCAAAGGAGACCCCCCGGTGGAGGTGGGGAGGGCAGGTGAATCCTCCTGGGCTGGTATCAGCTCCACTTGAGTGTCATCTCCTGATGCTCTAAGAGGTTCCCAGGCTGGAGCGCACTCAACAATCTCTCCTTCCGAAGGTTGAGAGGTTGATGGTGAGTAAGGGTAGGCTCAAGGCTCGAGCGTGGCTGTCCTGAGGGGGGATCGCTATTGCAGCAATTCCCCAGATGGAGGAGCATCTCTTTCTGAGATGGTCATCATGGTGAGAGATTGGATCAATGGCTAGGAGATAGACTCATCTCTCTTCTTCCTTTTCTGTGCTCTGGCAGTTCCTTGTCTAAGGAGTGGCCTGGTGTTGGAGGGTTCACCTCAGGTGGTCTTGGAGTTGAGGGCTTCAACTTGTGAGAGATCTGCTTCAAGCCCTGGGGCTTTTTCAACGAGCTCCGAGATGTCACTTTTGATGGTGGTCAATGAGACATTGACATTGAGGGATCCATGGTGGATATTCCCTGTGACGCAGGTCTGCTCGCTGAATCTGTGGAGGCCAGGGTCTCTGGCACCGATGGAGTCATTGGGGGCTTCAAGGATCGCTCACAGAGTTCAAAGTCTAGCCTTGTTTCCTAGTTTGAGGGGTGAAGGCCTGGCAATGAACACAGGATCCCACATTGTGAGTCTCACCGAGACAGACGAGGCACTTAGAGTGTCTGTCACAGTCCAGGATTTTTGCATTACAAAGGCGACACCGTTTAAAGATGATGTCGATGCCATGCATGAGAGCCAAATCATGAGTCAAGACAAAGTCAGACAAAGCCAGGAGGTCTGTATTGGATGAGATCAGTAAGGATGCTCGACAGAAGCTCTGGTAGCCAGCAGACACGATGGAAGAAAAGGAACTAATGGCAACCGTGACAAGGCCAATACATAGCCTCAGGGGAAGAGGGCGGAGTTCTCACCAAAATGCTAGGCCTAACCTCTAGAAGTTTCTGTAGTTTGCACTGCACAGGTCTAAACCAAAGTCTTCAGTGCAAGTGCTGTGTCCTGCAGTAGAAATGCTTTGGACTTTACAGTCCAAGGTACTGCCCCTATAAACTAGATATGACAGGATAGATGTAGTGAAGACTTCTCCCTATTTATCATGAAGCCCAGGTCCCAAAGGAAGGACACTATGAGGTAGACATCTTGAAGAGCCTGGTGAAAGAAAGGGGAAGCTATCAGCCAGTCATCTAAATACAGGAAGACACAGATTCCTTCAACCCTTGCCCAAGTTGCCACCATGGAATCATCATGAGGCCTAAGGGAAGGACACAAAGTTAATAATGCTCCAATAATGCTAGCAGGATGGATGCTGACATGAAAGTAAGCATCCCATAACTCTATTGAAGTGAACCATTCTCCTTTGTAGAAAAAGGGAAGGATATTCAACAAGATAGCCACCCTGACATGTTTTCAGGGAATGAAAAAATTAACTTTCCTGAGATGCAAGACCGAGTGCAAGCTTCTGTTCTGTTTGAGGATCATGAAGTACCTCAAGTAGAACCTGAAAGATGACAGGGATGGGTGGACTCACTCTATCACATCTTTCTGTAAGGCATCCGTCCCAATAATAAGGAGGAGAATGCAAACCATCTCCATAATAATGATATCTCAAGTTCCTGTAATAGGGGAGACAGGGAAAAGGTATCAAGATTGTGAACTGTCCAAGAACTGAGACCTACTTCAGTATTGAGACAAGACATGAGGACAAGGTTTTCTTGACACATTCCAGTCCCTCAGAAATGAAATACACTCAGAGGCAAACCCAGCCCCTCAAGAATCAATACACTCAGTGTATTCAGGAAATTGAAGATTTGTCAAGAATCTTCCCGTCTGAGTATAAACTTGGAGCTCATCAAATTGTGCATCTAGATCTCTAAAGTCTTTCCAAGATTAGACTTAGAAGATGATGATGAGACATCAACAAGGTGAGAATGCAACACAAAGATGGGTGGAGCTCCTGAATGGAAGGCCCCAAAATAATCAGAAGTTGGGAGGCTTTCAGAGGCTGGTCCTTATCCCTTCCCACTTCTCCTTTTCCTTCTCCTTCTCCTTCTTCTTCTTAGGCTCTGTCAAAGTTGAGGAGGATGGGCTTTTTTCTTTTCACAGTCATTTCTCTAGGAATTTGACCAGCTTAAGCAGAACATGCCTGGATTTTTGACCCCTTAAAGAGGGTTTAGGAGCTTCCCTCAGTGTCAGAACCAATAGCCCTGATTTGTTATCCGAAGAGGTTTGAGGAGGGGCAGAAGGAGTCTGGCTTAACAAGTGCTCTGGCTGTTGTTCCATGGCTGAAGAAGGCCACAAGCAGATAGCCACTGAAGCTGTATGAAGCACCTTATTCAGGACTGCAAGGGCTTCAGTCTTTCCTTTTGACAAGCTTTATGATAGGAAGCTCTGTTATGTCTAATTCATCATGTAAAGACTTGGCAAATCAAGCACAAGTCAACCACATGGACCTCACTTAGGCAGAGGAGACCATACACATCACTGTTAGAGAAAGAAATCTTTGTCCCACACTCAAGACACTTCTTGAAGAGAGTCTTTGGTCTCAAAAGCCCCTGGAGAGCAAAAAAGATGAACTAATTAATTGAGAGAAACCAAAATGCTAGGAGTTCCTAACGATCCTACCATGATGGCAAACAAAAAGGAACTGGGTTTCAGAGGGGCCATACAACTTATATGGGTGAGTGAGGGAGAAAGTTACCACCAAAACACAGCTCTAGAAGCATCTGAAGATCTCAGTTGCCACTGGAATTCATGAATGGCAGATCAGTCTACCCTGCCATCCTTCCATCTCCCTGACTAAGGTGACAGAAATGGTCTCAGATTTGGTGTGGGGACCAAATATGAGGGAGATGGTTCTCAGAAATCTCAGTTTCTGTGTTGAGACCTGAGGCAAAAATGAAGCAGGAGGAAAGGCAATAAGAAAAACCCATTGCAAATCCAATTCAAACCAAATTAAACATTAGTATCAATAATACTTTTGTGTTGATAGTGGCCAAGACAGTGCTCCACCACCATTGCACCCTCTTAGTGTTTGGCACAAGGAATGGTTGTTGCAATTTGGACCAGGAAGAAATGTGGCATTCTTCTCAGCAGCATGCAGTAACAACATGGATTATAAAGCTGCTTGTATGCCTCAGGTTGTGGACACTATAGTTACTAAAGTCTCATTAATGGAGGTGTATAGAGCACTGACTATTCTGGTTTTGTTGAATAATTTTCAGTCATCAAAGCTGAAATCTGTGACAATGTACTTGATCATGTCCAGTCAACCACCCCTGTGACTAACCCTTTTCTTTTCAGAGTTTACTACACCTAATTGGGAGTGGATGGTTAGCTGAATCCAGGAGGCTAGAAAATTTCTTATTGAGAGAAGAGAAGGCACTAATTAAAGAAACCTATACTCTACCCAGACGATATATCAACTACAGACCAGCAGTCAATGGCCTCTCCCCAGACCAGGTTGGTGGTTCCCATAAAACTCCAAACACTTTTTTATGAAGCTGACTTCAGATTATCAATATAATAGATTTTAGGAAAAAATCAATTAAAAAGGAGAATATTTCAAAATTTATTGGGACATGACAGGATCAAAAGTTAGTGAAACAAAATGAAAATCAATGTTTACTGAAGGGGTGGCAAATTCAATTTATGTTGATTTAAGTGAGAATAACTCAAAATTGATTTACTGTTGGTGTTTGACACTTCTAAGCCTAAATGACATTTAAAATAACATTCAAGTTACAATCAGCAAAATTTCTGCATATGTGGTGGTCATGTCCAAGTATCCAGGTGTTCAGAAGTCAAGTTAAAGGAAATATAAATAGACTAATATGATGTGACTTAACCTTTGACACATATATACACATACACAGGAACTTTTGCATTCTTTTGTATCAGAAGTATGTCAGTCAATAATTTCAAACTTATTAACAGAAGCAAAGTTCATTATTACAACACCAACAACAAAAATCTTGGAGAGACATCAGAAAAATCATGCATAAATAACTGCAGTCTGACAAAAATGTAAACAATCAGTGAGACAGTAAAAATAGGAGATAGTAGACAGAAGAATACTAAATATTCAAGACTGGAATACTTTTATTGCACTTGAGATTGCACTATATCATAAAATATGGTGTTGAAATAATTGTATTCAGGTTTAACTATCCCACAGCTAATAGTTTAACTGATTTGCTGTGTTGTGTGTTTTGGTACACAGTAATACAATACACTGAAATTATGAAGTACAGTTCTTAATATCAGGTATATTACTAGCAAAAAATCATCGGTAATTCTGCATGCTTTGCATTAGAACAACACATTTAATTATAATAATCCACAATATATGTGCTTTCTTCTTTAACATGGTATGTTTTTAATTTTGGTATTTCATATTATGCATGGTGCTTTCTTTTATATTTTTTCATATGAAGAAGATTAAAATTTTATATTTTTATTTACTAAACAGATTCATGTATCCAGCATCTAATATATCTCTGGGTGGCACACAAGTAAATACAATAGTAAAGTACAATAAAAAGTGATATTTAAAAAAAGTATTTTTATCCCAGTTCCTGTCCTATAATAACCAATGTGTATTTTTGCAAAGGACCCTCTTGTGTGAAGAAGCCTTTTTCCATTTAAAAAAATCCACACAAAACTATCTATTATGCAGTATGTATCCCACATTTTCAGTTGTCTATTTGATATTCCTCAAAAAACAGCACTGTAAAAACCCCCAAAATGAACCCAAAATACACAGAACCATCTCAAATTACACTTCAAATGAATCTTTAAAAATATTTACTCTCCTTTCTTCTCTTCTAACAACAAACTAGAGATTACTCTACAAACTGATTTAAGTGTTTCTTCTGCAGGCTATGCCATGTCCCTGATTAGCAAGCTGTATTGGGGAACAAAAACAGGGAGTTGTACAGTTAAATCAGTGTCTAACTGCCTGTGAACCAAATCTTAAACCAGAGGCAAAAGCCACTAGTGCTTTATCAAGTGAATCAGCACATTGACATATTTACTGCCCTCACAGACCAATGCTCCAGTACTGAGTTTTTGTTATGAGAAGCAGAAATGCCCCAAGCTGATTTTCTACATTTCAAAAAACTCCCTTATTTGCCTGACGATTTGTTTCAATGTTGATACAAAAATATTCAAACCCCCTCTCATTTAAGCTCAAAGGTTAAAATTTCTTTTTTGTTGCAAACAATCATGAAGTCAAAGGGATTAACAAGCTCCTACCTAAGGAGACATGAGAGACCACCAAGGCCCTAGAACTACCTAACAAGCTGAACAGTCAGTTCTTTAGTCAATTCCCCTGAACAGATTCCTCCCAAAGATGCAAAGACAAGCGCTCAGATGTCATTTTAAAAACAGGATGCTGTACATCAAGAATAAAGGAGGTGAAAATCTGACACTACTTGAATCAGCTGAATATCACCATAGCCTTCAACAGAGCTACAGAAGATCCATCAAATGGAGACTAAATCCAAGCACAACTCAACCTCTGTCACCTTACCAGCAGTGCTGCAGTTCCACAAGATGCTGCCATCCAGTGACATCTTTAGGCAGAGATCTAAGTAAGGGGAAAGAATATGGCTGTTCGTTTATGAATGCCAAGAAAGAAATGCAGTTGATATACTTGTATTTTTGGAGCACAAGTACAGGAAAGTGAACAACTCCCTAAAAGGAGAAGAAATTGGGGAGCATCCAATGGAATCCACAGAAGAAACTAGAGACACATACACATTCACTGGGATTAAGAGTGCAGGACCACTGCAAAAGTGGAAAAAACAGAAATATCAAAATGTTTGTGTGTGCCTGTGGGAAGAGGGGCAACGATGGACAGAGTGGCCTCAAGGGTCTAAACCAGGTCAGGGAAGAGAAGAGGGAGAAGAGGGAAAAGAGGTAGCTCAGCATAGTGGCTTTATAGTTCCTCTCTCATATCCACTTCCTCCCTTGGATGGATAGGGGGCAGCAGGAGAGAGTTTGTGGTGCTGAGAAATCACATGATAGCCATCTTTAGCTGGCCATGCAGAGGCTGGTAGGGGAGGAGGAGGACCAGAGGTGTTTTTTTTAATGGCTGTGTGGCCTGACTGAAGCAGCCAAGGGTGTAAGTTCTCCGAGAAAAGAAACACTTGAGATGGGGGGGCAGCGATTGCACAATCAAATCCATGAAAGTTAAACTTACAAATGTGAACGACTGACTGTAGCTTCTAATCTAGCTCTTCCTTCTTGAAACCCTTCTTGGTGTGGGAATGCATTTTGCTACTACTACCCAAACCAGCAGAATGTTCTCCAGCCCTGCCATGGCCAAAACCTGAAAAATAAGATATAGCTATTCAAAAGTGCAACTGCCTCCTTCACATCAAGTTAGATCCAGAAATATACACTACTGCAAGGTATTAAATCTTACAAATTGGCTGCAGAGAACCCATTGGAGCAAAATTCTTCATTTACATGGAATTGCCTTGACCAATCCTCTTGTTCCACAAGTAGCTCTCCAGAATCCTATTTCTTTCCCTCTTTTTCTGTTTTATGAAGTCAACAGTACCTTTAAGGCATGCAGAGTGCTTTGTGCTCATAGCATATGTTGTCTACACACTGAGAGAAGTACACCTGGCCATCTTGGAAGCAATTCTTACCCATCAGCTCTGACAATTATAGTCCTAATGTTATAAACACACATGGTCATAATGGTTTCTATTACTATTTTTTTCTTTGCACTACTTCACACTGTAACCCACCAAGTGGGCTCTACATACCATTCTCTTCCCATCCAATCTGATACTACAGTTCTCCCTCCACATTCACAGGGGTTTGATGCAGAGAACACCCACAAAAGTGGAATAATTGTAAATAACTCCACAGGGGCTATGGCATGGCCGAGGTCACTGGTGTCCCTCTGGGGCAACTATGGCTAGCTGGCATGACCTGACCACGCCATTGTCCATGCAGAGGGAGGCTGGAGGCCCTCTCTCGATAGTGTGGCTGGACGTGCTGTGGCCCCACACACTTTCCTGAGATCTCCAGTGGCCCTCCCAAGCAGCAATCACAGGGCAGATTAGCTCTGTTCCCGTGATCGCCACCTGGAAGGAATGCCCCCAATCTCAGCAAAGCACACAAGACCGGAGCGATCTTGGCGTCAGCCTTGCCCACTTTAATCAGATCACAGGCATTCCTTCCAGGCGGTGATCACAGGAACAGAGCTATCTTGTCCCACAATCAGCCACCGAGGGGGACCCCACGATCTGAGCAAAGCAGGCAAGGCCAGAGCAGTTGGAGATAGCCTGGCCGAGATCGCTCTGGCCTTCCCTGTTTTGCTCAGATCATGGCCATCCCTTTTGGGCGGCAGTCACAGGGTAGGTTAGACCCTTTCTCATGATCACTATCTGAAAGGGAGGCCAGCAATCTGAGCAAGGCTCAGCAAGCTCAGATTGTGGGTGTCCCTTCCAGGTGGCAATCACTGGAACAGAGTTAACACAACCTGGGATCACTCACCACAAAGTGTGAGGGGCCATAGCAGGTCCAGTTCACCATCACCCCCGGGAGGGAGGCCAGTGGCCTTCTCCCTGGGCTATCCTGTGGCCCGTTTGCTCCTGCCAGGGAAGGGGAGGAGGAGAATTGGGAGGAGCCTGCAGACTCAGGAATAATCAAATTCTCGAATGTGAAAACCATGAACGTGGAGGGAGAACTGTACATCCACAACACTGATGGGGGAGGGAGAGGTTCAATGCACAAATGAGATGAATGTACCATGTTATAAGTGGCATGTTAAACCACTTGCTCTCTCACAAACTCTATGGTGAGTAGATCAATGAATTGTTTCTTTGAAATCCCTTTTTTTCCTGACTTCTTTGAATATGATGAATAATATAAAATCACTTTCAGGACACATGTTATCTTTCTTATTTTGTTATTATAAACCAATATTTCTACCTATCTTTATTCTTTATGTTTTCTATATTCACATCAAAATGAAAATCTCATCTGATCCACATTTCAGTGGCAATTCACTTATCAAACAGGCAAACTAAAGCAACATGTAAACATCAACTTGTCTCTCTTTTCTGATCCACAAAAGCATCTATACATGGAGAACAACTGGGTCAGATGTTCAGCATACACAAGGCCTTCAGTAAAATCTCAGGAAACATTCACTTCTCACATATCTGTTATGTGTGTATGTGCATGTATCGATGCATATACTTGCACTTGTGGGCACACACATGTGTAGCAAAAAGTCCAGGTACCAGGGATCTTTCCCACCAAATTCATTCACACACTGAAGTGTTGTGGAATTCCCATAGTACTGCAAGCATGTGCCTTCATAAAGAAGGAATCATATTCAAAACAATGTCAGAGGTCTGATGCTGCATTAACCCTACTTTTGTCCAATAATCTTGCCCCTCTTGTTTCCTGTTGTACCAATATACTGTAATATAGACAGACAAACTAGAAAAGATTCAAGAGAGAATGACAAAAATGCAGATGAAAAAAGGAATACCTATGTGGTAAGGCTGAAGGAAATAAGAGAGATATTGCAAGAAGAAAGGAATTAAGAAGTGTATACATACACAGCTTTCGGGTGTTTTAAAATTTCTAGAGACTGAAAGAATTTCCATATAATACAAGGGATAATACAAAAAGAAAACTAGCTTTACATGAGTAAGTAAGTGCACAGCATGGAAAAAACCACCCAACACAGTAAACTCCTTAGGAAAATTGCATAGTTTACTTCACGGAAGCTTTTTCAAAGCAAACTGGACAAGCATCTGCCAAGCATGATTTAGATATAGCAGCTCAGTAGTGGATTAGAATGAATGGTCCCTAGAGCCATCCTTCACTTCAAACCTATAATTCTGCTATTCTTAGCAGATGAATTTTAAATTCCCACAGAGAATCTTGAAACCGATTGCAGTCTTTCTGCTTTCTATTTGTTGAGCAAGGTTAGTTCTTTTTGGAAGCAAATAGTTATGCTAAAAATCCATTTCCTATAAATATTTGGAAACACCTTTAAGCAGTTCATTCCTCATCAATTGCACTGGAAATCTTTTAGAGCACTTGTGACATGGAATAACTTCTTCTGATTAACACTAAACAAAACATTCTGCTATGACAATAATAATGATGTAGCTATTATTTTAAAGTGTTGCTAAATATTAAATTCTTCTCGAAACACAGGGCAATTTGCACAGTATAAATTTAAGGGGGCACATTTCTCATTCTTGAGATGCTGCATACCTTGAATCATTCCAAATGAACACAGCAGAGGTAACATAAGACGAAGAAAAGGAACAGTTTATCGTAAACAATGCAAATACTTATTCTATTACTTAACATCTGCCCAGCATTAACTAACATCAGCCATATGCTATATATGCAAATAATTAATCCACATTATCTATTTTTCCATTCCATTGTCTCAGAAATGCTGAATGAACACAAAGATATATTCAGGAACAAAGAGAAAAATTATCTCTCTGTGTAACAGTCTAGCCATATTTTGCCTTCACTTTGTCCTCATTGCTATTCCAGTGCCAAGGGCTGATGGTATTTGAAATGCTCCTACAGTATTCCTTATGTAATCACTGGGATGACTAACATAATGATTAAAAACCTGATTTGGCTAGAGATTTTCTTATTAGATTAAGATTCAAACAGATTTTTTTCCAGAATAAATCCGCTCAATTTAAACAAATAAACAAACAAGAACAAGATTTAACACAGTCCAAAAGTACTACCTAATGCATTGTTAGATCCTGTCGTGTTTTGGCTTAAATGAGAACTAATTTACTGAAAATACAGTTCCTGTCATATGTTTCCAAAGCATGAAACAAAGCAACTAATTGTGTGTGTGTGTGTGTGTGTGTGCGTGTGCGCGTGTGCGCGCATTTCACAGTTTGTTTTTTCATTCAAGCACTTATATAGAACCACATAATCAGTTTCTCTCAGTGATGACTGCCAGGTCTCCCATCAGTCATGAGTTATTGAATTGTAAAAATGCTGTATGCATACTATTTGAAACAGCAATTCCCTCCACAAAACATGTCTATCGTGAATGCAAAGTGCCATGTTAAATGTACTTAAAACTCAAAACCTATTCATTCACCTTACGCCAATCCAGCAGACCATTCTTCTTGTATCTACGTAAGTAACAACGAGTTATACTCTTGCCTCTGCATTCTCTGCTGTGCATTAAATTTGGTGTTACATACTTTTCGTACCTTAAATTATAATGCAATACTCTTCTCTTTGCTCTGAAATTCCTGGTAGAAGGAAGCTTAGTACAAAATTTAACATATCAACTATCACCTTCTCAAAAATTCCAATTTATATTTGCAGTACTAACCACTCACATAGCAGACAATTCTCCCCGTATTAGAAAAGTTCAGGCCAATGGCTGTTATACCTTTCAGCTAAGCTATGCCTTTCTTTTGTAAGTATCTAATCGGAATAATGAGAGCCAGCATGGTGTAGTGGTTTGAACATTGGACTACAACACAGGAGGCCAGAATTCAATTTCCCATTCAGCTGCAATACCTACTGGGTGACCTTGGCTGCATGACACACTCTCAGCCCCAGAAAACCCCATGATAAATTCATCTTAGGGTCCACATAAGTCAGAAACTACTTGAAGGCACACAACAACAATCTAAACAACATCATCTAAGACTCAGAAGGTCAAAGCACCAAATTTTTATCCAACTCATTTCTACTTCCAGTATGTTATTTGTTGCGTAAGTCTTTGATATTCCTCGTTGATCACTTTTCCACTTGAAAGCCTTGAACTTTCATATATTGGAAACTTGTATTGAAAACATCGAAGGCTAGTTCCAATTCTCCTGCTACACTAAAACAGCATTTCTGTCTCTCGTATATTCTATTATACACTAAAATGACAGCTAATATCAAGACAGGAGCTATCCTAAGGTAAGTAAGGTAGTAGGCAAACTGGGATTTGTGTGGATTAAATATACTACATGCAGAGAAGCACCAGTTTTCTCTTCAGACAACGAACTTAACAGACAAGTTCTTACCTATGGTGCTATTTGGATAAACAAAGGAACAGCCAGGGACTCTCTTCTTTTTCCCCTCTCACTCACAGGTAATGCTCAGCACAATGAAATTAAACTCCACATTTCTTTACACTTCACTACTTTGGGATATTATTTTAGAAACAATATACATATTGATTACACAAACAATAACATTCCCCACCACCACCACATTTTGATGGAAATTAGTTGCCACTGCAAGTCTCCTTTTCCAGTTTTCTTCCTGCTTTCCACTTGAGCCAATTCTTCTCTTCTCTATCTACAATTTGGACAACACTGAACATGGTTGCTGGTCTCTCTACTCAAGTCTTCTACCTGCAGGTGTCAAGTGTTATGCAGAGATCAACCACACACTTAGCTCAAATATTTAGGGGAAAGAATCAAAAAACACAACATGTGCTTGGCTGGGTAGGGTTGGAAAGCAACACTGATATGTGGTTACAACAAAAGCTCTCTTGTTCCACTGTCACCTGTTTAGGAGACTTTATGCATACCTTAGAGATGGATATCTACAGCACTGCTAGCTCTGCAGGCAGATGGCATCAAGCGTATTCTTCTGAACAAGCCCCCTTAGAATTTTGGCCCTATGTGTGGTGTCATAGTGCCATCATTTGTCAGAGTACTTGGAAGGAGGGAACTTGTTAGCAGGGGAGAAAATAGAGGCTGGCTAGTGAACCATGAACCACAAGAAGGTCCCAGCTGAATCAGACCACAGGTCCAGCTAACAGAATACACTTCTTTCTGGCTAGATTCCTCAAGTGTGTTCATAACATGGCTTCAACGTATATGCAGTCCCTCCAGTCAGCAAAGGAGATGAAGGACTGGGCTGAGTCAAAGCTTCCAAAAATGTTCTTCAGTGCCATGGCACAGTTGATCCTCCACCCCCATTCTATACTCAGAGGGATCAGGGATCCAAGAAGGGAAAAACTCTCAGCTGAGTCCTAGTGTGCATGAAGTGGTGTCCTGGCAGGTTAAACTGAGCACACAGGATAGAGGTTTCCCATGATTCAACAAGTACTGAACTGAAGAATAACCAGATGAGATCTGAAACCTTGGAAGAGGATATCCCCTACCTCCCAAACAATGCCTCTATACCCTTTGCTGTAAATTATATGTCCTTTCCATGTCAGTACTGGCAACAATAAAGGTTAATTTGGTTAATCATGGCAGTCACTCAGCTTGCATGGTTTCTTCCTAGGATGACTACTATAGCCATATGGCTTTTATGTACATGAAAATGGTTCTCAAAGCGCTCATTCACCTATTTTAAAATATTTGGTATGCAAGCCCTTTCCAAAGAGGTTAATGCAGGATGCACAGAAACATGTGACCAGCATTAATTGACAGTGAGTGGTTTCCTCTGAAGTTATCTCAAGTGCTGAGAGTCAGCATGGGGTAGTGCTCTGAGCATTAGACTATGACCTTGGAGACCAGGGTTCAATTCCCCACTCAGCCACTGGATGACTTTGGGAATATCACACATTCTTACCTCCAGAAAACCCCATGATAGGGTTGCCTTAGGGTCACTATAAGTCAGAAACAACTTGAAGGCATATAATAACAACAAACTTTATTACTTAAATCAGTTCAGCACCTTAGATAGCTCTTTCTTTGTTCAGGCTTAAGCAGACTTATTGACCCACTGGAAGCCACACAATGTTTCTACTAGTATTTGTTTTTCATATTCCAAGCAAATAAAATGTAGTTGCAAAAATGTACAAACAAGGCAGACATAATATTTTAAGGGATATATTGTTAGTTTGATAGTGCTTTTTAATTATAGTGTAAGCAAAGCATCCACTTTCCACACACATTTCTGGAGCAACTCAAATAATACAAAAACCAAACCAGATTCTATAGGTGTTTATAAGCTTGACCTGGAAAAATTGGACTGGGTTGACTGGCTATCTATGCACCTTCCCCTAAGTCTTACTCCTACCCATCCACCTACCCACATGCCATGCCATGCCATAAAATGCTCACCACTATTCAACAACTGCTTTATCAATATTTCTGACTATTCTTGGGGTTATGGGTAAAAAATGAACAAATAAAACTGTAAATGTTTTTTATAAAAAAAAATCAATTAATGGTACATAGCCCAGTTGATGTGCAAGAAAAGGGGGCAGACTAGGGACTAACTCAACAGTTGAATTACTTGTAGGCATCTCTAAACCAACATGATACAGTAGGTTCTACATCTGTTTTCACACACACACACACACACACACACACCAAAAAACTCTAATTTATAGTGTCTAAAAGTTTAAAGTTATAGTGGGAAATCACTAATAAAATATTTCTGCACAATTCACGGACCACAGACATTTGATTTCTTTTTAACAAATCTATATTTAGGTCATAAAATTGATACAGTGACAATGATGGACTAATTCATAGAAATCCACTCAGCAATATCCAGAAACCAGTCTTTTGTACTTTATTTCACTTTGTTGGAGTTTTTTTAAAATTGCTGCATTGTTCTCCAGATAGCATTATCTATACTGCAGAATAGTATCATTATCCCATCAAAGAAAATCTAATAATTTCTAACTTTTTGTTATCTCATTACATTATTGCATGTACAAGGAAATAAATACTTTTCCATAACACACATTAAATCACTCTACTGCCATTTAATAAAGCACCTTGTCAAACAGCATTCTTTTCATAATTAATCCTTCTGAACCCTGTACATTTTAATGCATCCTATTACTATATGTAATTACTTTTAATGTAATTAGTGCATGCTATATGTGCATGTTAGTTAGTTAGTTAGTTAGTTAGTTAGTTAGTTATGCTATACATTATGCTGATGATCTCATGTATATCTCCAGATCAAAAGGCAAGCGTATAATCAACAAAGACCTGGATAATGACAGAGTAGCATCAAAATAAGAAATGAAATTTTGAAGTGATTTACACTGGAGTAGAATTCTCAAGCAGCACCACACATCATTTCATTCATTCTCAAGTTGTATAAGCAGAACTGGTTGTAGTTCTATAACCAGTTCTGCTTATACAACTTGAGAATTCCCACCATTAACATGCCCAATTCAGCTTCCACTCTGTTATCACTTCCTTTCTGACATAATTTCTGAAAAATTTAACACCTTCTTTCAGGTACCTTAAGTTAAAGAAAACTTGTCCATGTAAGTGAAGAATTAATTTGATCTTTCTTCAAATATAAATATTTACACTGTACCTAGGAACCCATTAGTAGAATACAGAGAAAAGTGCTGTCTTTCTTCTTGTGCAATCCATATGCATGTTGTTTTCACCTTATATTGTAAGGTTGATGGATATTATAATCCAACTGCCTACGGCAGATAAAGTGTTATAATCCAAAATACCTGCAAGTCTGTTTCAAGGGATACATCACAACATTTCAACGGGTAACTCAATTTAAAGTATTTAAATTTAGCTTCTTTTCATGTTGATCTCAATCATTTTGTTTTAAAACAATACATATTTTATGTTTAGAAGTTTTTGCTTTTTCTTTCTTCTCATTTCTCTCTGCAAGGAGAACTGATGAATAGGAATAGAATACTAAATTATCAGGTGATAAACAATATTCAGAAGAACAGACCAGCTGGATCAAGGTGAAAATCTACGTAGTCCAGAATTCCATTTCTAGATATAAGACATATATAGGATATATCAGGAATGTGGAAATCTAACCGTTCAGACATCTCTTCATCTTTTTAGTTCAAGTTATCAACCATAATCTGGGGGGAAAATGTGGAAGATGAAGAAAAAGGTTTTCATTTCAATTTCCATCCCAAATGGAAGTGATTAACAACACAACAAACACAATCTCTGTTTGTATGTTGGCTGAACCAGGGGAAGTGTCACTCACAATGTTGCTTAAATCAAACTAGACCACATGTCAATGGAAGGAAATCCTCCACACATATCATATTAGTCTCAACAGTAAAATAATAAGCAAAGACAAAAAGTATGAACAATATGACACAGCCTGATCCTACTAGAATGTTTCACTGTTCTCAAGCAACATATGCAGCTACTTGGAAAGCAGCATGCCATCCAAGCACCATGATACATCTGCGTAAGCAGCACAGCTGCATCTAGCCACAAGTCACAAGAATATAGAGCACAGTATGACTCTCAACTGCATGTCAGCACAGATCTTTGACAATTGATTTAAGCCCCATAAATTTCCCAAAGCAATCTGTTAGCTTACTCTCATATTTTGCTCAAGACAGCTTGTTTTCACAGGACTCACCCATCCTATTTAGTCAACAGGAGAGATGCTAGTACCAAAATAAACATGACAGAAGAATTTGTCTACATTTCACACAGATACTATTCCTTGCACCTCATCGCTACTAATGTTAGCATAGGCCAAAGAATAGAAGAAATAACATTTACAAGAAAATGTCCCCACTTTGTCTTGCATACACAGTCCTCAACCAAACTTATTGGTTCTTACATTCAGTCCTTCACATACAGACACAGATACAGATTCACAGATACCTCAGTTTAGAAAAGTAACTTTTTTGACCTACATCTTCAAGACCACTACCACCTGCACTGGCCAGGCTGGCTAGAATCAAAGTCCAAAAAAGTAATTTTTCCAGATTTCCCACCTCCATTCCCATCTCTCCTCTACTCTCTTCTTTAGATATCCATTTCTAATTCACTTTCTCACGTTGGATGGCCATCTCTAAGGAGTGCTTCAGACGTGTAGTCTGGCATAACAGGGGGATGGACTAGATGGTCATTGCAGTCCCTTCCAGATAAAATCAATCTCTCTGCTTCTTTCACCTTAGGCATCACAATTCCCATTTCACTTTTTTTCCCTCCCTTCTGTCTTTTGCTGTTCACTAAAGTTCAATTGCTCCATACAATCCCATTAATGGCAGCAAATATCTGGAAAAATTTTGCAGGTATACAAAGAAAAACTGATGTCAATACCATGTATGGAGCCGATAGTGTGAGCTATATATTCCACTCCAGACTTTAACATGTTACTTCCTTTTATTCTTTCAACTATGACTTGTTCATATATTTGCATAACATATATATGCATTAATAACTAAAAGAGCATGTAGCTAGGTAACTGTCTAATCAGTTCAAATTAACATGTTGAATCCATCCACACAGTACGTTTTGGGCATTGCGGTGTCATCTGATGACACTGAAGAGGTCACATCAGTCAGTAAATTAAGCAAGAACTCCGCTACTTTATTGGACAGTCCTTCTTCTATTTTCTCCACCCCTATGCCTCCTCATCCATTTTTCATCTGAGTTCTTGCTTTTTCAGACCGCTATTTACCATTGGCTTTTCTTTTTTCTTTTTCTGGTGATTATTTTTAATTAAAATTCCTTGTCCGTATCATGCAAAGAAATAAACACGAATATGTGCAAACAAATAACAAGTATTGACAAGTGATTATTCATAAAAACGAAAAGTTGGTGCCCATGAAAGAGAAAAAAAAACAGACAATATAACAACAACACAAGACAATCCAGGTGCAACAATACTACAATAAACAAATCTAACTTCCTTCTCTGATAGAGCTTCAGACTGGGTATCTTCTTTGTTATTATACTGCTCCTTTATCTTATTGCTTACAAATTTTACCTTCTTCCTAAGAGACCCTTTTAGTATATGTAAATCAACTTGAACCTCTTCTTTACAACAAACTCTTAAATCTATATTTATCACCCTTGACTAGCTATATCTTCCATTATTTCATTGTTGTCATCAGTACATCATGATCATCATCAATATTATCATCATTGTTGTCATCATTACAGTATAATCATTCTCATTACATCAGTAACGTTTGTTGTTTTGTCATCATCATCATCATCATCATCATCATATCATTGCATCATAATCATCATTACATCATATTCATTCTCGTTAAATCAATAACTTTCACTGTTTTACGAGGGTCTCTTGTGTTAGCAGCGCATATGCAATTATAATATTGTCATGGGACTTTCTAATTACACCCTTTCTTTTTCTTATCTCCCTTGCAAAAAATTCCAGTTAACTTTACAAGAATGTTCATTGTTCTCATTATAATCATTTTACAATATATGCAAGAATGAGTATTTTAAACGCCCTTATCTCTCACTTTATATTTTATGTTATTTTTTGCAAATAGCTTAGAAATGGTTGCCAGGTTCGACGAAACTTATGGTTTGTATTACTGTCTAGGAGGTAAGTAATCTTGTCCATCTCTGCTACTTTTATTAATGTACCCATCCATTCTTCTTTGGATGGAATTGAGGATTTCCTCCGACACCTAGTGTAAATAGTCCTTGCAGTGGTAATCATATACCAAATTAGCCTATCTATATTCTCCCCCAACTACATTTGGGTCATATATTCCTAACAGGAAAAGTTTTGGATCCAGATTGATCTTTTTCTGTACCACTTTTTGTATCACTACTCTGACCATATACCAATATTTTTGTACTCCATTACATCCCCACCAATGATGAAATAGAGTGTCTTTTTCTTCCTGACGTTTCCAACATTGGTCTTTTGCATTCTTAAACATCTTTGCAAGCCTAACTGGGGGGAGGTGCCATTTAAACATCATTTTCAGGGTATTTTCTTGTAGACTATAAGATCTGGTAAATTTTGTGATCTTTTTCCAAGCTTTTCCTCGGTCTTCTTGGTTGATATTATGACCCAAATCAATTGCCCATTGAATCATATATTCTTTAATTACTTTCTCCACGAGATCAAGCTGTAACAGTAATTGATACAGTCTTGACAACAGGTGCTGGTTTCCCTTCCTTATCTCTATTTCAAACTTTGTTGAGTTCTCTTCAATTCCTCTTTCTTTTACATCTTTTTTAAACCTCTCTTGGATTTGGAGGTATGGAAACCAATTTATTATGATTCCTTCCTGTTGTAGCTCCTGATAGTTTTTTTGTGGGAGCACGCCCTCTGATAGATAGGTTAGCTCTTTATAGGTGACCCAATCTGTATCTCTTCTAACATTGAAAGCACTTCAGCGGGCAATAAACTGAGTGGGAACTTCGGGCATAAATATCTCTGGTATTTCATCCATATTTTATACAAGGATCTTCAAATCACATGGTTGTTAAATCCTTTCTGAACATTGGCTTTCTGGTACCATAGATAAGAATGCTGTCTGAAATGCAGTTCGTGGCCTTCCAACGTTAACAGCTTTGGATTGTCCAAACTGAATCACGTTTTAAATCATGTTAACAGCTTGCTTCATAGTAAATTTTAATGTTTGGTAATGCAAATCCCCCATTTTTTTCTCAAATCCATCATTGGTTTCATTTTTATTCTTGGCTTTTTTCCCATCCACAAAAACTTTGTAAAATCTTTCGTGCATTCTTTGAACCATTTCTCAGGGACGACAATCAGGAGCATTTGAAATAGAAAGAGTAATTTAGGGAGAACGCTCATTTTGGTTAGAGACATCCTTCCCATTAAAGATAAGTTCAGCTTCTTCCATGTAGTAACATCCTGGCAGTTCTGTTTCCAAGTCATGTAATTCTTATGGAATAGTTGGTTAGTATTATTAGATAATAAGATTCCTAGGTTTTTTACTTTATCTGCACACTTTATTCCAGATGGTACTTTCAGGGAATTTCTTTCTTCTTTCCTCAAATTTTTGACAAGAATTTTAGTTTTTAATTTGTTAATTTTGAGTCCTGCCAGATAGCCAAATCTATTTAACGTTTCATTTAGTTTAGCCATCTGAGAGAGGGGATCTTCTAGAAAGAGAACCACATCATCTGCAAATGCTCTATATTGATAGTACCACTTACCAATTTTTACCCCACATTTGCAGTCTTGTCTAATCTCCCTATGTAACACCTCTAGGACCAGAACAAACAGCAATGGGGAGAGAGGACAACCTTGTCTTGTGCCCTTCTCTATTGGGAAGTTGTTAGATCTCTCAGGGTTGACAATCAGGTGAGCTTTCTGTTCTATACAGATAGATCTAATCCAAAATATGAAGGCATCGCCAAATTTCATCTTTTCCAACATTTTAAAAAGAAAACCTCATCTAACACTATCGAATGCCTTCTCCATATCTAAGAACATTAGGGCACCCCTTTTTTCATTATGGCAATTAAAGTACCATTGGCTTTTCTGTCCAACTCCACTGCATTCTCTCTACAACTTTGCCTGTTAGTATATTTTTCCCTTAAGAACTGTGAAGTTTCTTCCTCGCCTTCTTGTCTCAGCCTTCTTGCCTTTGTGTCAAGATTCATTCTCTATCCATTTCTCATTCAAGTTCTTGTCTCTCAGCATTCCTTTCACCTATTTGGCTCTGTGGGTCCCTATTTCATAGCTATGGTGTGTCTCCATACCTCCTCAGATCCCTCTACTTGTCCAGGTATAAAGTATTAATCCCAGCAAAATGTTTTCAGTTCCTGTCAGATTTTCACAGCCAAAAATCCTACTGCTGCACCATGTCCTAACTATGTTCATACATGCTCAACATGCAGAAGATGCCCCCAACTAAAATGTTCTACCTCTTTCGCAGTACATCTCCAGCAATTATGACTGCATGGCTTAGTGAGAGACTTTCAGAAGACATCACTATTCTAAACAGGAATTCATATAACATAAAGTTAGAATCTAGCTCTAGGAGAGAAATACTTCTAAAATATTTTGAACATTTATTTACATCTCCTGAAATGTGCTTCACTGGAGTTTCTTGTGGCCAAATAGTTTAGTTCATTAATCAGCTAATGCAGCACCAAAGAAAAAGGTCCAGGTTGCTCTTGAAAGGTTTCAGATGTTGCCATTTGGGGGCTTAAAAAGAAGGGTTGTTGGTTTTTTTTAAAGTGATAAGCGTACTTTACAATCATTTTAACTTGCATATAAATTAAGCACATCCCCCATTTAATCTTTTTCTTTCTGTGTAGTGCTCATATCAGATTCACTGTCAGTCTTTGGTGCTTAAAATTTCAGTTTCTTATCACTAGGTTTCCTGCTCAAACAATTATTTCACGACTTATGCCTCTCAATAATTTTTAGATATGTTCCTGAAGGAGAACATTTAATAGCAGTATGAATATGATTATGTACATCTGTAGTGATTATAGTACACCTAACATGAAAAATCTTGTAAACTGCCCTACTCTTGATAGACTGTGCAGTAAACTGTATAGTATTTTAATTAATTTCTTAATTAGAAACCTAAAGTGTGATACTTGAATCTAACAGGCATGCAGAGAAGTACCATCACTTTACCTTAAGAGCTAAAAAAAGGAGGCATATCAGAAAATGAATGCAGCAAAAAAGACAGAACAATGATGCTATTATGGCTTGTGTTCCCCATTTTACAGCTAGAACTTCAGCACTATTTAGAAATCAGTCCCACTATGGCCGACAGGATTTGCTCCCCAGTTAACTTTGTTTAGATTGCACACATAAGGGTTTTCACTGGCCAGTTTTCTTAAACATGGCATCCCAAAGACCTCTAGAAGTGTGTATACCCACAGATAAAATTGCTAGGTCATCATTTAGTTATGGCAACAAACTCTTCCCATGTTCAACACAAAAGCAGAGCATCAAAGCCCTTTACATACTGCACACTGCAAGGAAATCAGGGTGTACATGCAATCCATCTATTGCTTTATGCTGGATGGGGAAGATAAATATCACCTCGCCACTCTCTTCTATGTCCTCTGTTCCAAGCTCTTCTTCAGCCCGCCTTCACCATCTTCCCAATATCAGTTGGGAAGGGGGAGACTTCCAGCCAGCCAGAAGTCAAGAAAGGTTGGGCTGGACAGAGCTCCTATAAAATGACCTTATAAAAAGGAGTTTGTTAGACACTTTGTTAGCTGAGATGTGTCTGTAAATTTACCTCAAAAGGGCCAATCATGCCTTTAGAGCCCCAATTGGCCATATTGCTAGTTTTAGACCTGTGTAGGTGTTTTTTGCAAAACCGAAGTGTTTGTGCCCCCCATTACAATGCCTGGATGGTGTGCATGTGGCCTTTGAGGACAACTGTTTTCAGGGCACTTGGTGTTTAGCAGGTTAAAGGGTAGACAGAGGGATTCAGTGGGAGTCTTGGGGCTGAACTTTGCTTTCCCCACCCCCTGTCACTGCCTTAAAGGCTCATTGTTGTTGTGGGATTTCTACCTGTCTCTATAGCTAAATACAGACAGAAACAACACTCAGCTGATCCCCCTTCTCTGTGCTGTGGAAAGGTCCAAGGAGAGGTACAAGAGAATTGGTGACATAGCAAGGCAGAGGTGGACCTTCATAGGGAGAGAGGATTATCTGCTCCAGCCCCCTAGAAAGAACTATCTGCCCACCTTTCCACAGTATACCATGTGTGCCCTTCTTCTGTGTTCTGTCCGTGCCAGACAGCCTAGGGGAAGAACTAAGGGCTGAAGGCAAATAAGGACTGACAGTTAAAATGTATGGAGCCCTTCAGAAACCATGTTAACAGGCATATTTTCTCTAGCCTCACATCTTCAAATTAACACTCCTTTTTCTAGGACTCACAGTACCCATTCCTCTCTCCCAGCCTTGGACACCTTCTTCTCTCCTGGAAATTATGATACCGTATGGTCTGTGCTCCCTGTAAAATGTTGGTCATTAAGTACAACTTACACTTCAGTGGTCAGGACAGGTATTCTGTTTTTTTATTGGCCAATCTAAAACTCAACTACTAGTAGTATTACTATATTACTATTTTATTTATTGCGAATGAGATTTAATTAAAAGACTTTATAAGTTTTAAACATATTTTTATGTTTTACTTTTAAGTGCTATAATCTGCACTGGAGCTTTAGAAAACAATATAAAAAAATCTGAATCATACAATCATAGATGAATCATAGATGTTAAAAAAAAAAACTTTTCCAGATTCCAACAGCATTATCACAAAAAAAACAAAACAAAACAGAATACCAGGCAGCTGCCAGCTCAGAATTTAAACTACATAGGATAAAGCCAATGGTCTACACTCAGGTACAGTTTAGAGAATGTTCAACTGGCACCTTTTATCACAGATAGTGCAGTTACCAGAGAAAGAGGGCAGGCTTTGCAACAACACAAGGGCACACATTTACATTTGTCCATACAACTGAACAGCTTCAATTTACTCCTGAAGTAGTTAAATGAAGTGTTGCACTTGGGAAATATGTGGAAGTGAGGGAAAAGAGCTTCCTACTAGCTCAGATGACTATACCACCAGCTGTTCTTGACAGGACTCTGTAGGGTAGAAAGGCGTAGGGAAGATGTCACATATTTGTGTGCATCCCCCTCCAAAGTTTCTACAACATGCAGGCGCTCCTTGCATGTGCAAGCCAGCCACCACAGTAACTGCATTTACCTTATAAATAAATAAAAATAAAGCCACCATCACCAGGAATACTTTGCCCCCTCTAAAAATCACAGCACAGTTGCGTTAGAGACTGTAAATCAGGCAGTGAGGTTTTCCACTTGATTTTTCAAAATTCCTAAGCCATCGTGTACAAAAAAAAGTAAAAAAAACTAAAGCCCCAAGTATTTCACCTCTGCACTCAATTATATGAGCCTCTGAAGTGCATGATTTGATCATACAGTAGAACCAAAGAGTCACAGGCGCCTGACAGAACTGAAATGTTCCAGCCCTAAAAGTTCTTCCCATTACTCTTGACTCCGCAGTCCTTATCATAAATATCCAAGTAACATAGTTTATATCCATTTAGAAATCATCTCACATTATTTAAACCACTCCACTTAAGAAATAAACAGACTGACTAGAGAAAAACATAATTGTGGCTTTACTTTGATTGACACAACCAAACTGGCCAGGTTTCAGGATGATATCTGAATATTCTGACTTTTAGACCCTTTCTGACTCTCTGAGGGAAATCTGGGTGAGTAGCCAGAAACAAGCTTATTTCTGTTGGTCCTGAGCGTGGGTGCTGATCCTGCTGATTTTGCTATTAGTGTCCATTGGTCTCTGTCCTTGAGTTTCCACATTCTACCCTCACCATCCAAGCAGTATTACAATCTAGATAGGATTCACACGATCGTTTCAGAACTTGAAGGCCACGCTGTTGTTTGTTTTGCTGTTTCTGTTTTTAAATGTGTTTTGTTTTCACATATGTATATTATATAAAGCCAGCATGGTATACTCTCTTTTGTATCGGACTACAACTTTGGAGACCAAGGTTCAAATCCCTGCTCAGCCATGGGAACCCACTGGGTAAAACTGGTCAATTCACACTCTCTCAGCCACAGAGGAAGGCAAGGGCAAACTCTCTCCAAACAAGTCTTTCCAAGAAAACCCTGTAATAAGTTCACTCTAGAGTTGCTGTAAATCAGAAACAACTTGAAGGTGCACAACAATATTACCTAGAAACAGCTAAATCCTGCACTCGGAATGTGGGGAAGAAATAAAGAATAAATCTACAAATATTTTCAGGGGAAAATTGGGAAGCAAAAAAGCAATAGAAGGAATGCCAGTCCCACTTGAAATGGAAAGAAGAGAGATGGGGGGAAATTAAAAGGGGACGAAAGAGGTAGAGAAATAATTCAAATGAGAGAGAGACAGAGAGATTTCAAAGGCAGTAGAAGAAAAAATTAAAAGAAAGCAAAGGAAAGGAAAAAAATCTCATCTCCACAGGCTGCAGTCCTGTGTAGCCATACATGGAGGATGGAACCTAACCTCGTAGGAGTGGGACTTACTTTTGAGTCAACGTGCACGAGTGCTCACTCCAAGTGGAAACAAGTTGAAGGAAGAGGAAGGAGGGAGAGAGACAGTGGGCAAGAATGTGGTGGGCGTGGCAAATAGCGCTTCCAGCAACTTTACTACAGCTGGGGGAGGAGGAGAAGGAAGAAGGGTGGCAGCAATGGTGACAGGCTGAGGGAGAAGGAAGAGACAGGCGTTGGATAGCTGGGACAAAGGAAGCCAATTTTAAAAATGCCGTGCTCCTGCTTCTGTTTCCCCTGCAGTTTCTGTTGCCCTGCCACTGGACCATTGTGCACTGGATATGGGCTATTTTGTGACTCCAGTGAGGGGCTGCCTATCCAGCATAGACTCCCTTGTTTCTCACTCTGGCTCACTTCTCTCAAACCAACCTCTGTTGCCTCCAGTGCCAAACAGCTCTGACAGTGCGTTGCGATTTTCGGCAGCAAACAGCTACAGGACAAGCTTCTGTCACCAAAATTTGGACACTGGATAAATAAAACTATGTGTTATGGAAGACTGTGGGTGGCAATGAAAATGGCATCAGGATGCATTGGGTTCACAGGCTGCACTTTCCCTAATTCTGCCGTATCTATTGAATGGTAAAATGTGAAAGAGGGGACTACAAACTTTTCCCCAGTATTTCACCTCTTTCTTTTCTTTTCTTTTCTTTTCTTTCTTTCTTTCTTTTTTTTTGAGGAGAATTCTCTTCAATTATGCCTATGTTACAAACAGTGATAGCCAGTGCCTTGGGGGACTGCCTAAGGCCAGCCAATAAGCACATTTGATCTTTTGATCAAAGATCCGCCAATGAGTATGTTTCATTTTTTGATCCCTCTGTTCATAGTACACTCTCTTATTAACTATGGCCAATCTTTAGAACATTGTTGTTGTCATGTGCCTTGTTTCTGTTTCATGGCAATCCTAAAGTGAACCTATCACAGGATTTTCTTGGCAGATTTGTTCAGGAGGCATTTTCCTTTGTCTCCCTCTGAGGCTGAGACAGTGTGACTTGCCCAAGGTTTGAACCTGGTCTGCAGAGTCATAGTCCAACACTCAAATCACAATACCACACTGTCTCTCCTTTAGAGCACTGTATTACTATCTAAAAAATAAAGAAGAATTATAGAAGTTCAAATACTTTTTCCCAGTTAGCATCCTACTCAGATACACAGGCATCTGAGCTCCTTGATACTTGAGCTGTGTACTGCAGAAGTGCTGAATTTTAAAAACCTGTAATAATGGTGCAGTCTCTTGAGTATACATTTATTTCAGCAGTATAAATTAAATTAAATTCTTCAATCTCAAAAACTATTAAAAAGTAGTATTTAAAATGCATGAAGCATTAAACAGACATCAAAATTAAAATAATCTCATAAATCTCTTCATTTTAAAGTCTTTTTAGAATACTGATAGAGACAGAAAACAGCTGCCCTGTAGACTAACACAGTAAATTATTAACTATTTTAATACTTATTCCCATTTTTGCCACTGAAAATTTTTCCACAAATAATGTAATAAGTATACCAACTGCACCTTTATTTAAAGAAAATTAATAGCAGGTTACTTTTGTATAGAAATTTCAAGAAAGATAAATTATACATTCTTCAACAAATCTGCAAACTCTAGGATCACTTCTGGCCTAAATAAATATGGACAGTGATTGCAAATATTATTATTACTCTGATAATGACGATCATGATGATGATGATGAATGAAAAAAACAATCAAGTCATTGTTCATTGTAGTGCTACAATAAATTTGACGACAATAGAAATAAAGCTACTAATTTCTTCTCTGAAATCTATGACCAAGTAAGAATTTGTAAAATTTTTGTTGACCTGTTTCATCTTCAAGAATTCAAAGTCTTATCAGCTATCAACTGCTGGGTACTTTCTCCTAGAACAACTAATGTTCATTCCTAAGCGCAGCAAGGCCTCGCAAATCTCAACTGAGGCCCCAATTTAAAAATAAAACCATCAGACCTAGGCTTTCCTTTAAAACTTATTGCATTATCTTCAGTATTTTCCAGTCATTCTGTCCATACATTTTAATCTACACATAAATGGGGGAAGCAAGACTGCATTCTGTTAGTCCATCGTTGTCTCACCCTGCTGGCAGAACAATGAATGCCACATATTCCATAGACTGTATAGAAAGAGACACCTACACAAGAAAAAAGATTCCTAAAAAGCTTAACATGGACATCACCTAAGTACCGTGTAAATGCCCAAGAGGAACAACTCAAAAGGCCTACAGTTATTTATTTATTTTGTTGTATTTCTAAGCCACCTGTCTCCCAAAACTGGGACCCAGTTATGTGGTTGTCATGATATTAATGTCTGTGTATTTACAGTACATAAATACTCCCTGTTCTCATTATATCTATGTCTTCATATCTGAAAGTATAGTAAAGGGTGGAGGAGAATATAGCAAACTTCCATGTCAAAATCCTGTTTTCATATTCTGTCCATGCATTCCTACAACCCCTTTTTGTAGCCTTTTTCAATCACATGCCATGGCAGAACTGGGGCAAGAAAAAGTCTCCAAAGGCTGTCAGTAACCCTTTCACAAGTTTCCAGTAGTAGCACAGAGTTTAGAAAAACTCCCACACGTTATGTGCACTACAGTTAAAGTAAACTATTGGGTACAACTGGCTGTCTGCCCAACCACTGAAAAATGTTGGAGGGGGTTCCTGGCTTACTGCCGATATCCACTTAGTGATTTTTACCCAAATTCTGGGCCCATTCATCTAGACTGCCATCATGCCTTTTTTCACAATCAGATGACCCAGAAGCAGCTCTGGCAGCCTGCCAACCTTCGCCATCACCCTACCCTGCTGTGACAGCACAAGGACCCACCCCATGACATCACAAGGGTTTGCCCCTTGACAGCAGAAGGAAAACCATTGAACTAACTTCTCTAACTATCTTAAGAGACAGATCATGAAAATTAAAGCTTCTTTAAAAAAAAAAAGAGTAACTTGATCAACAGGAGATTAAGAAGTTAGAAAAAACAAATCCCTTACTTATCGATTTATCAATACTTTAACTAAGGTGACAAAGATTAGAAGTCAGAAAAAACAAGTCTCTCATTTTCCAATTTATCAATATATTTACATATAGTTTTGTATAGATTAACAGGCAAATTGTGTTTTTAAATAGATGACTTTCCTCAGATTGTTCTTCATCCTCACATTTATGGGATCAGAACTCAAATCAAAACTCCCCATTCATTGATCTTCAAAAGTAAATAAATCAGGCTCCTGAATTTTTTTTAAAAAAGGGGGGGGAAACCTGGGAGATCAAGGAATTTCACTGTCTGTTCATCGTACAATTAGCAATATATAAATGATCACATTACAGACCTACATTCAACTAACAATAGCATCCATCCAGCAATAGATGAGGAATCTGGAAATAAAAGGGTTGGCCCACTAACTTGGTTTCTTTACGTACAAAGCTGCACGTTGTTTGCTGCTACTTTAATGACACCAGTGTCCACCATTATGTACTTCAGTTTCCTTTCTGTTTACAAGAAAAACTATTAGCAAACTATTACATTTTATTAATAAAAAAAATGAAATGCTTTTACTGTAACCAATTTATCTTGATGATATATGAGTTTGGTTGAATGGATATTTTTCAACAGCTGAACAAGTCTGAATTCTTGTTATAACAAAATAACAAAATACCTCTATTTAGACACTCCACCAGCCTACCCCTCTTCCCAGTCCTGGTTCTAGTCAGGCAACATTTCTCAATTGAAGTGAGTATTACTTCTTATGTTTTGAATGATTGAACAATATGCTTATTTAATACGTACAAGAATTCTTACATATTCTTATTGTTTTGTTCGTGATGGCTTGCTGCATTAAAGTTTAACAAATCAAGCCACAACAAACAAAACAAGAATGTGTAAATATTTTATGTGACTACAAATATACGGTAACTCTAGCCTGTTGAAAAGAATAACATCAGAAAATTCTTCCAGATCACTTAATCCTTTGTGCCACGAAAACAAAGCTTGGAAAAGTTACTTTTTGGACTAAGGGCTAGATTTAGTAGCACGCTGGCACAACAGAAAACTCCACCAGTAAGGATCTGGGCCTAGACCACAGTCTCTGCTGGTGGGGGGATTTTGGTGTCATCCAGAACATGTTTTTTCCAAGTTTATTAACAAAAACCCCAGCAATGACTTTAAAATGTGTTAATTTCACTCAAAATTAACAAAACATTTGAAAAGGGGGAGGCACACCAAAGTAATGAATGATTATTCACATCAAGTATAAATAATTGCTCCCCCTGCTGCTTCAATGGTCATTTCGTTTAGATAAGGCACCTATCCACCAGGAATGCCCACAGCTGCAACAGAGACAGCATCAGTGCTGCAGGAGGGCGGATGCGGTGTGACGAATGGCAGAGATGAAGAATGAAAGACTGGGAAAAAGTCCTCCCAAGGTGAGAAAGTCAATGAACTATACCGAAATATACTCTGCAAATAAAGTGGATGGCAGAGATGGGTGTGACAACGGCAAACTACTGTAGTTGGGCCAAGACATGGCCAAGAAAGGTACTTTTATACAATTTGCTTTAAAAACTTGAAAAGCCCAGAGTCTTCTTAAAGTAACAAGTAGTTTTAATAAGTTTACTTTTAATAAGTTTTTTGGGAGGAAAATATTGGCCATTTTTCAAAGTACTGTGTTTTGGTACACAAAGTAGCCAAAAATTAACATGTTAATATTACATTACTTCAAAAGTAACAAATAGCACCTAATCTGCTGATTTCTAAAAATAGTATCCCAGGCTCTTCCCCTACTTGTCACTACTAAAATTTATATTGTAACCTGATATGACCGAGGAATGGGGGAATTCCCCCCCCCATCTTTCCTCTGAAACTCTTTGAACTGTTATGCACAATGATTGCGCTGTATGGGAAAGGGTAAGGAAAAGGTGGCAATATGGCATTCATCTGAAATAGTTCTTTTTCTAGGATCTTGGATGCCTCCTACTCTGCCAAAGTCATACTAACTAATTTAGTAAAATATACTATTTAAAAATAATTCAAATTTAATTTTTTAAGATAAACATGTTCTACAAGCAAATCGTTTGTATAAATCTCTACAGCTAATTCCCAATTTAAATATAATTGTAGCAGACAAATTGTAGGTCTTAGCTCATTTCATTTAAATCTGACAAGCAATACTATTATTCTTATGACCTTAACTGACTTAGTTGTAGAATGTAGATTTGTACACATTTGTCAGTACAGTCATATTACCAAGATAAAGCAATTAAATTCATTGACTTTTCTTTAGAAAATCTAACAAAGCTATTTTTTAATTAGAGCTAATGTTCATATGCAAGCTAAAAGTGCCTGTAACAAGTCACCAAGTAATTATGCTTGCTTACAGTAATTTATTCATCTTTGAACTTATATGACATTTTGATGTCCTATGGAATTATATTAAAGCCAGGTTCATCCTATTCTATTTCTGCCTGGTATCGCATGTAAAAAAGAAAGATCTGCAGAATATGTCACAGTTGCTACAGGGAAGCAATCACAGCACTCTCTGTCCAAGTCATGAAATGTCAAGTATTCAGCATGCAACTTGATTCAAACATACATCTTCACACGTTTCTCCCTCCCATAAACTTGCAACAGTTACTACCAATAGACAGGGGTGGCTGGGGTAAGGACTACCCAAATGACTGTGAATACCTGCTTAAGTTAGAGCCAGCCTTCTCCACATCCCACACCAAAAATAAATAAATACATACATACATACATACATACGCACTACTGATAGACTGAATGTGCATGTCAGCCACGTCATGCAGTATAGCACCGCGTACATTGATTATACTGTATGAAGGAAGAAGAAAATGACACCACACCAGAAAAACTTAATATATAATACTGCCTTATATCCTGTCCCTATAGAACACCTAACACTGAGGTAAACAGTAACTTAACCTACCAAAGTGAAGTTTGATCCAATTGTAGTAGGATATGAAATGCTTTGGCAGATTCAAAGAGTGGGGGAATGGAGCAGTTTACTCAGAGAATAGGAAAAGAACTTGGCAGTACATGCATGCAATAAAAGAGCAAGACTGTGAGACACCAGGCTCAGAGGAAAATAAAATAATTATTTTCAGGAGGCCAAAGGAAAATCAGTGAAGGAAACTGGAGACAGTAGGAAGACAAAGAGATAACAGGAGAAGAAGCATCTGCTGGAAGAGCCAGAGATATCTACGTATGTCAGGCCTGATTGAACCTAAGAGTGACTTATTGGTCTGTGTTCATCAAAAGCACACCTCCAGAGATTCAGGAAGAAGTGAGAAAGAATTTCATCACTGGGATGTTTAGGTTACCATTTAATTTGAACTATATGAACTGAAATGTTAGAAAAATGGTTTATTCTGCAACTATTGTAATTCTTACATCATTTATTATCTGAATTCTGTCATTACATATGCTTTATAAACATTTGAAAATATTGTCCCTTTGTTCAAAACTAACTACATCTCTAGGAACACAGAAATTTGCTTGCAGTACTGCAGAGCTTTCCAAACTGTGTGTTGCGACATGTTAGTATGTCAGCTGCAGTGTGTCAGGTGAATGTAACAGATGAAGGGGATCCCTCTGCCACCACCACTGCAGCCACTCTGGGCTGAGGAAGACTCCAGTGAGGCTGACAGTGGCAGCGTTCCAGGCTTGGGTAGAGGGGCTGCCTCTGTTTACTGAATTACTCACTGAATTGCTGTGTCACAAAATGATGCGTGTCTAAAAAGTGTGTTACCAACATGAAACTTTGGAAAGCTCTGTTGTAGTGGGATCAAAGGAGCATCTTTGGTAAATGAAATTTCTATACCATATTTCATGGTGCAGTACATGTATTGTTAATTTTTTCAATTCAGTTATATATAGTCATTGGATTTTTTTGTTTTTCTTACTTGGAAACTCTTTTACGTTTCATTGATGATAACAATCTTATCTTCATGTCATTCTCCCAATAGTGTTAAAACTTTACAAGATTTGGTAGCACCTGCTTGTACTCAGAATAAGCTACAATGCAAAAATTTGTGAAAACTCTTACTGTTAATAAAAATAACACATGTGCAATGTAATATGTATGCATACATGTTTCTTGTGTATGTAATATGTAAAATGGTTTTATAGACATTATACTGAATCCCACTGTATTACCCAGAGCAAACACATTCCCATTCATGCCTGCAGTTTCCACTCATTCAGCCAGGTGTAGATCACATAGTAAAATGGAACAGTAGTCACATTGTCCCAAAAGTCTGGTTTCCTTTTTACACTGCACAAAATTCTTGCCCTGTTACTCCCATTCAGAATATAATTCGTAGATCATTTTTGCATGATGGCAGTGTCCCGCCATGGGGACATGAGAAGAGCGGGACTGCAATGACACTTCCGTGTGACATTGTCATGCTCCCGCCCTTCTCATCTCACCAGCTGGCATGATCATGGGCTATATCATTGATAGAAGAACTCCGTCAATGACCCTCAATCACGCGAGCCTTCCATTGCAGCCAGCCATGCAGAAGGGTCAAAAGCACAGTCTACACATTTCCGCCCCTAAGGCAGCATGGGAAGAAGGCTGGCTGCATTCCAGAAGGATGGAGTGTGTCCCTTCCGTAGATAACCAGTCGTGTATGAAGAGGAGTGTTGGAAACATGCTCCCATCATGGCAGAGGCGCTGCCAAGATGACACCCAGACAACGACAGACAAAGGAAAGGTGTAGAAAAGGCCTTACTCCCCAAACCAAGTATATCTTAAAATACCATTTACTTAAGAAGTAATACAAATCAGTAAAGTTTCTCTAATTAAAAAGTTAGTAGCCAGTGAATGTTTGATAACTTTTGAGAAGGAAAAAAAATGATAGTGGGGAGAGAGAAATAAAATGTTTTTATGTAAATTTGATTTCCCTATAATAATCTAGAACTATTCTGCTAGAAGGAATTATCTCTGCAGGCTGGCAGCTGCAGTAGGCAGTGAATTAAAAATGGTTCTGTATATAGGAAAATCTGTTCTATAATCAGTGCTATTCTTAGAGAGGACATCAATCTCAGACATTGCTCTCTTCAGGTGAATGACATACAAGCATGAGGTAGAAACTGTCATTACATCATTAGCACTGGTTTCCTAAACAGAAGGCATAAACCACTAAGATACATAGATGAAAATACACATGATGCCTATGGATTCTTTTTCCTCACCTCCCTAAGAGTTCCCAAGGAACAAGACATGAGCACTGAAAATGTTGTATGGTCTCTCTTTGTACATTAAAAAAACTTGGACTTCAGATAAGTATTTTAAGATGTAAGCAGTCATAGCAGTTCTTCACACAAAATGTCATCAGGCTCTTAATGAGACAGCTATGGATTACTGGGAGGGGAGAAAGCATCTAAGATACGTTTTCATTTTTTTAACAGCTTGCATTTACCAGGTAGTAGCCACCTTCATTGCCATATATATTATAACAAAACAGCCTTTCTTAAAGCCCAAACACCAATCCCTCACTATATCCAACATGTATTTTCTGAACAATCTATAACCTCATTATTCACTTGGGAAACCCCAGTGTAGCTGACTGACATTAAGTTATCTCAGTCACATGGGGGTGGGAGTGATAGCAGCTAGGGAAAGAGTAGTCAGAAAGAGGCAAAATCTAGACCAATCTATTTGTTATATCACAGTTGGGGAACACAGTACCATCCAAATATTGTTCCTATCAACCTAAGACAGCCCCATCAATAGTGAGGAATGTTGGGAATTGTAGTTCAATAATATCAAAAAGGCCACAGGTTCCTTGTGTTATTTTAATTACAAATCTTGCTGTTCTATATTTTTTTGTCTAGTATGAAGCATGGATGCAATGGCAGTATATGAATTGGGATTGTGCACTGAGGGGGTAAAGGATCATTCCCTCCAGATACCTCTCCCCTGCTCCACAGCAGTTAAAGGAACAGGGGGCCTCCATTTGCAGTAGAGGAGCTTCCCTCCCTCCCTCCCTCCCCACCCCTCTCTGTTGTGTTGATGAGGGCATTTGGGGATGAAAGCAGCTAGGGAGAAAAGGACTGGCTATCCCTTTCCTTGCACACAGTAGTCCTCAGCCAGATCAGGAAGCTTGGAAACTTACTGTGAAATGACTTCAAAGTATCACAACATGTGATTTGTGACTTAGAAGTATTCAGCATAACATGTAGTTTGACCCTCACTTGCTAACAATAGAGATTTAGATTATTGTGAACCATGGAAATTGGCTTCAGAAGTAAGCATGATGCTCTGCTCTAAAGTCAAAGTAGAGGAGGTATGCCAGCTTGGGGGCAGATCTCCAAAAGTCTTTTTCTTTCTATATATATAAAAAAAAATAGGCATAGAAGGTATAAAGCGTCTGGATCAGAGCCATGCACACAGTCTAATACTTTCTCCTCCACAGTATAGTCACAGTTCAAATCCTTCTCTCTACCCCTACAATGCTGCTAAGCTTCTATTAGCTGAAGAAAGGGAAATACAGGTTTCAGTTCTTAAAACTTTTCTTGTGTGGCTTATAGCTTGGGTGGAATTTAGATTGCAATTGCAGCACAGTAGCCATCTTCTTCCTCACTGTTGCCTTGTCTAAATCCTTTTGCTGCTTCTATACATTAGGAGACCTAAAGAGGATACTCTTATATCAAGTCTAGTTTTTAGCAGAGGGCTGTACACCTCAAGTTTTGTATGAGGATTCTGTATACTTGTCTGCTGAAAAAATAGCTAATGATGTGCTGGGATCTCAAAAGATATATTTTAGAAGGGACAACGTTCAAAATGTAAGACAAATGTTTAGTTAAGGATTACCTGTATTTCTTCATGCAATGGCTACATTCACAATTTTTATTTTGATTTATTAAACTGAAATAGAAAAAAAAATTAGCTGTGTTTAAACATGATTTGATGTTCAGTAACCATATTTTTCTGGTTTAGATAAAAAGAGAAAAGACGGTTAATTAGACCCTTCTTGGTTTAACTACTCACACCATACAAAATGGGTACAGGTTAAGGCCTATTTTAGAACCTACTTTGCAGCTGAATCATTTCTTTGCCGCCTCTATTACCTCAGGCCAATCTCATCCAGCACAGGTGTTTCAGGTAGTTACAGGGCTATTACATCCTAGAACTCATACTGCTGAGGAAGAGCCCTCAGAAAAGTGTAGTGATGAATTTACTAAACACTTCATGGAGAAAATTGCTCAAAGTTGTTCTGACTTGGATTCCACATTGAAAGTAGAGTCTGATGAGGGAACTGATGCATGTGCTTATTCAGTTTTGAAGGAATGGTTTCAGTTTGGTCAACATGATAAACAACAGGTTGCGTGAACAGGTGAGTCCAACCACTTGTCTGTTACACCTATGTCCCTTCTGGCTAATTAAAGCTGCCAGAGGAAGACTGGACAATTGCCTAGTGGAGGTTGAAAATGCTTCTTTGAAAAAGTGCTATATTCCAACTTCTCTAAAAGAAGGAATTGTAAGACCATGGTTGAAAAAAAATCATTGGACACCACCTCCCTAGGTAGCTACTGGCCAGTCTCTAATCTCCCAAGTAAGGTCCTAGAGAAAGTGGTGGCAACACAACTCCAGGCTTTCTTGGATTAAACAGATTACCTGGATCCATTCCAATCTGGGTTCAGGCTTGTTTATGAGACAGAAATAGCCTTGGTGGATGACCTACACTGGACTTTGTTCCTGTGGGTACTCCTGGATTTGTCAGCAGCACTTGATATCATAGACCATGGTATCCTTCTGGGTTGTTTGGCTGATATGGGACTTGGAGATGTTGCTTTGCAGTGGTTCTGGCCTTTCTTGGTTGAACATACCCATAGAGTAGTGCTTGGAGACTGTTGCTCAGTCATTTGCCCATGAGCCTGTGGGGTTCTGCAGGGGTCAACACTGTTTCCTGTGTTTTTTAGCATCTACATAAAGCCACTGGGAGAGGTCATCCAGAGGTTTAGGATTGGATGTCATCGGTATACTGATGAAACCCAGCTCCCTCTTTTACAACTGATGCCAAGGAGGCTCTGAATAGCTAGCTGGATGCAGTAAAGGACTGTATACAGGTGAACAGACTGAGTCTTAGACTAGACAGAAGTGCTGCTGGTCAGCAGGAAAACCAACCTGAGATTGGGATCACAACTTGTTCTGCATAGGGTTTCTCTCCCTCTGAAAGATCAGGTTTATAGCTTGGGGGGTGCTTCTGGACCCAGCATTGCTCCTGGAAAGCAGGTTGCTACAGTGGCCAGGACTATCTTTGCCCAGACTCAGTTGGTGCACCAGCTTAGCCCTTTCTTGGGGAAGGCAGATCTGGCCATAGTGGTTCATGTCTTAGTTACTACCCAATTAGACTACTGCAACGCACTGTACATAGGGGGGCCCTCAGTAAGTGTTCAGAAGCTGCAGCAAAATGCAGCAGCCCCAACGGTCACATGTGTATTTTAGAGACCATGTAACACCAGCCTTGCAAGAACTGCACTGGCTTCCAATTTGCTTCTGAGCTCAATTCAAGGCGCTGGTGTTGATCTACAAAGCTCAGGGCCAGGATATATGAGAGAACTTAGGGCCAGGGTACCAGAAGGGCTGCCTCTTCTCATACAAGCCTGTCAGAATTTTTAAAAATTATTTTTATTAACAGTAATATATATAAAAAAGAATGAGACATGAATAACAAAAAAATACAAACACAAAGAACAAAATTGAAATAGGTAAATAATTCAAAAAACACATAAAAAATACATTCAATGCACACAATACCTGACATGACAAATAGGAAAGACAAGTACTTACACCTAAACATTTAACAGTTAATTAAAATAACCTTCCCACATGATGGGGAAACAGCTTATAATAACAATTTTCAACAGATACCTTCCTTGTCCAAAAAGGAAAAAGATAAATTGGAAATTTAATAAACATTTTAGTCCTTTCTCTTTTTAAATTAAAATCCCCCTCATCTAAGATAACAACAGTACATTAAAGGAAGATTTTTTTTCTTCCTGAGTATTTCAGAATCTCATAATGATTGATGAGCATAAAACTACGTACCTTAATCATAATGTGTTTGTTTGTGAGCATGTGTGTGTGAGTGTACACATAGTTATCATAGTTATCAAATAAGCATCCTTTCTTTAAGAGTCAGGATACCTGAAAGACCATCTCCTCCCATACGAGCCTGCCAGAAATTTGAGTTCTTCAGAGGAAGGCCTGTTGCACATCCCAACACCTCATGAAGTTAAATTGTTGTTACAGGGCTTTCTCTGTAGCAGTGTCTTGACTGCTGAACTCCCTACCAAAGGAAGTTAGACTGGCCCTGCCTCTTTTAAGCTTCTGGCAGGCAGCCAAAACAGTGTCGTTCCACATGGCACTGAGCGCTTGAAATTGCTGTTTTATGTGTTTTAAAACTGGATTGTAGGATTGTTTTTAGACTGCTTTTAGGAGTTTTCAAAGAGTATTTTAACGTTTTTTTTAAATCTCTGTATTGTTTGAATTGGTTTTTATTTGTTCATCACTTTGTCAACCCTTGTGGGCTGTGAAGAAATACTAAATAAACAAATAAATAAACAAACAACTGGCAGCTATGCACGAAGAAAGGAAAGAGGGTTTTTTTCCCTCAAACCTAAGAGAATCCTAATTTCCGAGGAGCAGCCACTTTCATATGACACTCAACATGATTGTCACAATGCAACACAATACAAATCTTTATTAAAGTCATAGACCAGATTACATGATTGTCACGTATGCTCAGTAGATATAGTTTCAGGAGATGGGGACTTTCAGGGGCCTTAATTCCACATCACCATCACCTAATCTCCTTTATGGAGAAGACAGTTTAGTACTGCCCATTATTTCCATTCAGTGCTCGTTTTGCTCAACAGTTATCTGTAGCCTCTGAAGCCTAGGTTCATTGCTCAAATCAGTTCTGAGGGCTTCAGCTGGGGGTAAACTGCAGCCCACACAGTCTTTTCCATCATAAAGGCACTACTGTGGCTCCATCTCATGAATAGCTTCTATTTCCTATGTCATTGGCCATTTCTGCCCTACACTGTTCTAGCACTATTATTGCACTTTCAACATCCTGAGGAATTCTGGGGTTTGTACTTTGCTGAGGCCAAAGAGCTCTCTGGCTGAGAATTCTAAATGCCCCTCCCTAAAATGGAAATCCCAAGATTCCATAGGATGTTGAAAGTGGAACAATAGAACTATAACAGTGTACTGCAGGAATCATCATTGTTTCTGCATCCTTTCCACAGAGCGTCTTCTTGGCTACTGCTTCAGCTACTGTCATCTCCTCCTGTGATTTGGAGATGATCCTCTTCTCTCCTTCCTCCCTATACCTCCAATTATCTTTACGCTTAAAAGCAAAAAGGATGGGACTCAAACTATTAGCATTTGAGCTCTGGTAACACACCACTGCACTTTCGCCCTACCATTTGAACATTTGAATGCATCAAAATGGAGCTACTGGCAAAGATTTTGTAGCACTGTCCTTAACAGTAACAAAAGGCAGTACTTTTAAGCAGAAGTAAGTTGGTTAGACCATACAGCGAAACTTAGGTCCTTAAAAACAAAGGTGCTTCACTTTTAAAAATTTCCACTAAGTGGATCTTTTCTATTATCAAGTGGAAACATGCAATATCAAGACAAGCTGGTTCTGCCACCCTCCCACCCAGTTGACATCCAAGGAGAACTATGCCATTGTTTTCTTTCAGGGTTTTATCACTATGGTAACCTGTGCTCTCCAAAGACACACATATATTCTTTCTATCTCCTAACTCATTGGAGGTGCCTGGAAGAGTTGAGATTTCTAGATGTGAAAAAAATAATGTATTATCACTTCAATGAGAGCTCTGAGCTCAATAATTCTATGGGGTTAATTTAAAAGACAGCTGCATACATTTCTCTTGTTGGACTAATTGCAAATTTGAAAAATTAAAAAAAAACACAAGTTATTTCTTCTGTTTTCAGCTGGCAGCCAGTATCTTGCTAAAAAAGGACACAATTTATGACACCATCAATATGTGGCCCCATTCCAGAGGCCATAAAAAAAGTTTCTAGCCCACTTTAGTACCAGTTTAACAATCGGAAGGATTGTTTTACTGTCTAAATGCAAAAGTAAAATGCTACTATTTCAGGAAAGTTGAGCTCTGGATTGTACCCTCAAAGAAAAAGAGTTTTTACAGTTATCATCCAATGTGCACTAAATAAAGGGGGGCTAAGTAAACATGTATAGGACTGTGCTATGCATCAGACCAGAAATTGGGTAAACATATATAGACCTCCACAAGAATAATGGAATGGTTTCAAAGGAAAAGGCACATATATGGCATTACATCGGTGATGAGTAGAGTGTCTGTTCTAAGATGGTACTTGCCCTCCTCTGTTTTAAGTATTTATATTAAAAACAATTATTCTTCACAGGTTTCTCAACTATTCAAATCCCTTTTAGCTAATTAACAGTGCAATGCTATGCATGACTGCAGAAAAGAAAGCCCTACATAAGAATAAAGCAGACCAATACGTTTGTGTGAAATGAAACAACCAGGTCATGTAAGCATGACAGAAGTAAACAAAAACATTTTGAACCTTCAAGAAATTGCACAAAAGCTTCTTCCAAAATACACCCAGGGATAATTTTTGAGAGCCAGTATGATATAGTGGTTTGAATATTGAACTGTGACTGGAGACCAGGGTCTGGATCCTTGCCCAGCCATGAAAACTCACTGGGTGGCCCTGGGCAAGTTACACTCTCTCAGCATCAGATGCAAACTCCCTCTGAACAAATCTTGCCAAGAAAACCCTGTGATAGATTTGTCTTGAGGTCACCATAACTATGAAAGGACTCAAAGGCATACAACAAAAACAGTGATTTTTTTTCATTCAACTGTCTCTACTTTTCTTATGATTTTGATTTTGGTGGCCAATCTTATAGACCTGTGTTTTCTAAAGACATGCTAGGAGTAGCTGATGAGGCAGGCTTATCTGTTTTCCTCTTTTTTCTTTGTTTTTTTTTTCTCCACAAATGCAGTAAGTTATTGTGGTGGAAGGTGCTGCTTACTTTGCCTGTTGTAGGCAGGTGCACACAGGTACGTTAGGACTGAGTAGAGCAGAATCCCATCTTCCCCCAGCTCCACCTTTACTGCAGACACTGCTACAGTCTGACACTGTAAGCCTATGTTTCCTCAGTTCTTCTTCACCATTCTCCCAATGTCAGTTCTACAAAAAATTTCCAGCTGGACAGAAAAGGAAAAGGGGAGCTGGACAGACATAAAAAGACTGTAAAAAGTAGCTTCTTTATGAGAGATTTTGTTAACTGAGCTATGTATGTACTTTGCAATGTTCAAAGTGCTCCATGCATATCTGTAATCATTACAACAAGATGAATATGTTACCCTTATACTGTGGATCGCACCTGAGACTCAAAAGTTGTGACTTGTCTTTGGCCACTCAGGGACTTTGAGGTTCAAGTGATATTTGAACTGGAAGGTTCACATTCACCACTCTTAGCTCTTGCACTATGCTGACTCTATTGATCACTGGAAGCTCAGTCTGGATTAGTAGGGGTTAGGTAAATCTTCCCGGTCTTGAATGTGCTACCTGAATATACCATCACAGAGTGGTGGATGATCCAAATGTAGTAAATGTGTCTTCTGTGTAAGTCTACAGCAAATGCCTAAATCCTGAAAAGCGCACACTTTTTAACAGTTTCCTTTAATTTTAGAAAGCCAGGTGATACAAAATTGAGGAAATTTTGATGAATTAGTCAAAATCCAGAAAGGCATAGTGTTACCCCAGTGCCAGACCCCACCCCAGGGGGATACAAAATTGATATCAAATATGCCCACCATGCCAGAGAGGTTGCCCAGGTGGGACTGTAGACAAATAGGTCGAACAACCGAACCTAGGTCAAGGCCAGGAAAATCCCCAGTCATGTTTCTCAAGGAGACCTCAGGCTAGACACGTCTGCACGAACAAAGGGTTCTCAGACACAAATAGCTAACTTGAAGCAATTACTGGGTTTTCCCTAGGTTGAGCCACTCCAACTTTGGAAAATCCAATAAGGGCGAGGTCCATTTACATGAACTAATCATGCAAAACCATCAAATCGCTATCGTGTAGCATTTTTCCTTTTATTTTGGCCATTGTTCTTCCCGGTATAAGTAGTCCCTGTTTTTGAGAGTCTCTTCAGAGAACTCCCCACCATGCTAGCGGACCGGCACTCTGTTAGTCGAGTGCTCCTCTCACCTGCCTCTCTCCTCTGAGCTCCATCCTTCTCACCGCTTCCCGGACTGAAGACTTCTAGACAGGTGCAGTATCACTGCCTTTACTCCCTCTCCGCTGTATCTCCTATCAATTTTCACCTCTTTCCTTTCTCGACAGGCCTTGTGTTCATGAGTGAGTGCATTGGTGTGTGAGAACATATTTGTTAATAAAATCATTTATTAGTACGATTGTCTGGCTTTTTGCTTGGTCTGACCCCGTAAAAATTGGGTAGAAGATCCTGCTGGGTTACCTTGCCCTCATTTTGCTGTAGCCAGCGCTCAACTAATTTCCCCGATCTTTGCATTTGTGGAGTGAATCAAGATGTCCCCCAGGGGACCCCCAGAAGTCAGGTTAACAATAGGGATCCAAAGTGTAACTGAAGATATAGCTATCAGTTTTGGACAAAAAGAAAAAAAAACCTGCTGAAACATGTTGAACTGCTCTTCTTTTGCGGGGTACAGGAATCTAATTCTTACCAAGTTATTTCTGCCTCTGATACCAAACTTTCTGTTAAAGAAGCAATGTCCAGGAACATACCCACTTCATTAAGTGAGGTATACCTCTAGTGTATAAATACAAAGTATTATTTGCACTGCAGACTTGGAGAATCAAGAGTTCAGTAAAGAAGTTCAAATTAAAATGTTACTATTCGTGTGTTTGTTACATTCTGGTTTCCCTTTAGCAATAAGTGAAATTACTATGGAATGCAAAACTATCAACTACTAGCTTTAAGCTCACACATAGGATGTACATGGGCTCCCACATATTGCCACCAAGAGAAAGTGAACTGCAAAAGAAGAAGAGCTGTGGGGATTTTAGTTGACAAAAATATGAAAAGAAGTTTGATTTATGACCAAAGAAGGATAAAACAAATGTGCTTGTACAACAAAGGTTTCTCATCAAGGCCCATTCTGGTCTCTCTTTTCCTCAGCTTTCTTGGCTTTTTTAAAAAGTTGTTTGTGGAATCTTACAACATCTCATAAATAATGTACTTGCAAAAATACACTGTGTGAGTAACAGTGAAATTGCAAGAGGTGAGAAAAAGAGGTCTGGATATCAAAACTTATAATTACTTCGAGGCCCTTTCCACAGGATGACGCTCTTGTGCATTATTCTGTTGCAATCCCAGTAGCACCTCTATCAGGATGTGAGTGTGTCCCCAGCATTCCTCTCCGCGCCCAACCTCCTGCCAGCAGAAGGGAGCGTGAGGGACACGACCCTTCCTTCCGCACTGCAGACAGCCTTCTTCCCACTTTGTAGTGAGGAAGGAAGCGCATCATCGCGCCTCTTGCCCTTCTGCATGGTCAACTCTGACGGAAGGCTCGCAAAATAAGAGTTCATTGATGGAGTTTTCTGTCAATTACTTAACTCTCCAATCACTCCAGCTGGCAATGCAAGAAGGGCAGGACCACAACAGCGTCATGCAGTAGAGTTGTTGCAGTCCCACTTCTCTTGTGTCCTCATATCAGGAGGATGTCATCCGACGGAAAGGACCTGGGTTATATTTTATTTTGGCTCTTTCCCCTGTCTCAGCAAAATAGAGTGACAACTTCCCAAAAGAACAGCAGCACTGCTCTCAGTATCAAGATCCTTTGCTACCAACAGCATCCCATCTCTGCACATGCCCAGAACCACCGTAGTATCTTCAGACGAAGGAAAGCGTTGCATAGGATGGGAGCTATTCACCTCATGATCCTTAAGGGATCATGTAAACGCAGCTCTGTATGTTTGGTTTCCTCCTACCATCCCTGTCTAAATTCTAGAAACAAATTTGGGGAACTGTTTTCTTGCAATAGAAAAAAAATACACCTCAACGACATCTGTGTATGTACCTTGAAGTAACCACTCAAATTGTGGTGAACCCATCGATTTCATAATGTTTTTTTAAGCAAGATGTACTCTGGGGTGATTTTCGTTGCCTTCCTTTGAATATAGCCCCCAGCATCTAGTACTTCCTGGCAGTCTCCTTTCAAGCACTAACCATGTCTGATCCTTTTTAGTTTCAGAGATCAGAGGAAATCTGCGCCTTCAGTGTTTGATGTTGTGTGTCTTCAAGTCATTTCCAACTTATGGCAACCCTCAGGTGAACCTGTTCTGGGGTTTTCTTGGCAAGGTTTGTTCAGAGGAGGTTTGCCATGGTCTTTTTCTGGGGCTGAGAGAGTGTGACTTGTTCAAGGTCACCCAGTGGGTTTTCATGGCCTAGCAGGGATTCAAACCCTGATCTCCAGAGTTGTAGTCCAATGCACAAACCACTGCATCATGCTTACTCTCTTCAGGGTATTTAGGCATAATTCAGCCACATCTATATTGATATCACTTGCTTTTGGAATTCTACCAGAGAAGAAGACACTTCATATTTTGCCTCTTCCTTTTGTCCAGTCAGAAGCAAACCTTGTACAGAGTTTCAAGTAAGGTTGTCATAACATTTTTGCCTGAGGCCACAATGCAAAGTATACTTACTAAGAAGCTAATTTGATTGAATTTAATGTGATACACAAGAACTTATAGAATTCTGCTATTCACCTTAGATTACCTCCAAGCCAGCATGGTATAGTGGTTTGAGTGTTGGACTACAAGCCTGGAGACCAGGGTTCAATTCCCTGCTCAGCCATGCAAACCCACTGGGTGACCCTGGGTGTGTCACACACTCTCAGCCCCAGAAAACTCCACAATAGGATTACCTTAAGTCTGAAACAACTTGAAGGCACACAACAACAACAACAACCATACTTTGGATGACATGGTATAGGTGCCAACATTAAACACATTGAGGTTCAATGCCACAGAACTACCAGGGATTTGTGTGCAGGTAAAGAAGCATAATACATGTAAGATGGAAATCTAAAAAAGGTGGTGCAAGATCAAACAATACCACAAAGATGGAGCAAGTGCACACACATATAGTTTGCAAAGCATTGCTTAAGAAAATTGCAGAAGATGTGTTCAAGCAAAGGAAGTACCAAGTTGAGAAATTCAGGTTAGGGCATTAAGAATCTTTAGAGTGCACTGAAGTTTCTATCCACTTACTGCAGGTGGTGACCCAGATGCTTCCATTTCTTTCCATTCTACGGTTCATCAAAACAGAAACATTATTACGCATTCTTCTGCTCCAGAATGGTTACAAATGCAGCATTCTCAGCATCATTAACAATGTTCTAAACTCCTAAATTACTGCACACCTCATTTTCAATCATTTATATGTTTATGGTTCACAGTTCTGAAATCTCTAGGGATGTGCCTTTAAAAAATGCAGTTTGCCTCTTTACTGCTACAGACCAAAACAGCTCTTTTGTAATGAACTTCCACTTCCAAGATGGTGTCTGCCATCTGCAGTTTTCTATTAGAAATTTTAAAAAACTCTGCCTGATCATTTGGTGCATCTTTTTAGTTTATCAAACTTTTAAGTGCTTCATTTTAATTGATTAAACACTGCAGTTCCCAACTCTAATTCTGATACTTTTAGACAAGATCGGGTGTGTTCAGAATGGTATGGCCATAGGCTAATTCTGATACTTCTAGAAAGGGTTGAGGCTACAGTCTAGAAACTAGGGCCTTGGGTATGAAGTATTTATCCCATACTCATTTTGCAGGTAGTGAGAAAGAGAAGTGACAAGTACTTGGGAACAAAAATCTGTGAGCAGAAACACACTAATCAGGTGAGCAGGAGGACCAGGCACCACTGAACTTTTTCCCTACACAATTCCATGATTTCCTGCAACATTTCAAAACTGGATGCTGTTCTTTCACTTATAGGGACACACCACTTAGTGCTTATCCTGTGTACACCCACATGTATGAGCTGCAGTTATGCTGTTGCTTTCCCTAGATATTTTGGCCCTGGTGTTGACATTCTGTTTACCTATGGCAGCACTGGGGAATAGATAGCCCTCAAGATGTTGGTGGAGTGCAACTTCTGTCATTCTTCAGGGATGACAGAAAATGTAGTCCAAAACATCTGAAAGGCTGCTGATTCCCAGACTTGGCCTATTGATTCTGCCTCAGTTTTCCCCTTTGTCTCAACCACCTATACACATAGCATTGTTAGAACCTGATATGGCTCAGAACAACTAGGAAGTGTGAGAAGGTCAAACTATCAAGCCAATCCCAACCCTCCCTTCCAGTGAACAGACGAAAAGGGCTAAAGGACTGTACTAACTACATCTGTCTGATTCAAGAATTCAGTATATTCCTATAATCTGGGAACAGACTGGCATGCCCCACTGCCTCACAGTTTTCCCCTCTCATGTGCAATAAAAAGCTGTTACGGCAGTTCCTGGGCCGCGCTTGGGGTGACATTAGATATCATTTTGATATCAATAATTTGGTCTACTATACCCCTCTGTTCTCCACGAGCTTGCGAGGCCCCCAGACAAGCACGCAAACAGGCTCAGTCGCTAATTGCTGGAATATTCAAAACAAATACAGGTTGGCCAGAAATAGCCAAACTGCCACTTCAGGAGACCTCAAGGCAAGTACCCTCATTACATATGCACGCCACGTACAAAGAACTCCCTGCCCCGAGCAGGCAGCTTGATTAGAAGAATCCTCACCTGTCAAGCACTCCACGTTTGCATACTGTCTATCCCATTGTCAATTCGGAACTAACTCAATCATGCTAAATTCTGACCTTTCAGAGGCTTTGTCTCGAAGCCAAAACTCATTGTTTTCCCCAAGTATGGAATAGCCTGAGGTCACATTTCTCCCTATAAAAACCCCTGGTTTTGTGAGCTTCTTCGGATTGCTCTGACCACTGGGATCGCTCGGATCGCTCCCGATTTCCATCCAGCCTTGCTGCCGCTGTGCTTGGCGAGCCTTCCCCTCAGTCCCACACACTGAGACTCCATATCTCCGAACTTCTGCTGCGTACTACCCGGGCTTCAGGACAGGTGTAGTATTACCCAAACCAACAACTCCTCTAAAAAATCCCTCTATCCCACTCCAACCTTTATTTTTTTGGTTCTCTGCGTGAGTGTGTTGCATACACTGTTTGATTGTATTTTAATAAAAACCACAATTATTCTTTCAATTCGGTTTGCTTCTTGACTCGGTCTGACCCCGTAGACATTGGGTGAAAGATCTCGCTCCATTGCCCTGCCTCTCATATTGCTAGCTTGTGCTCTTGGCTAATTTCCCCCAACTTGTCTAATCAAGAATGCATTTGGGTATCCCTCCCGGGACCCCCAGAAAACAGGGTAACAAAGCTGTATGTCATTTCCTTAAAAACTTAAACCCTGAATTTTTATGGCAAGGAAAACCAGACTCTGCATGTTCATCAAAACAAGAATAAATTATGCAAGTTTTATTCACGCGCATACACATCTATCTTCAGGCACATGCAGGCCATTTTAGCATGAGCAATTTTTCAGACATTGGAAAGTTTTGTCCATGCCAGTCCATTACATGGAAGGATTGAAAAAAATGTGGAAGAGATACAGAGAGGGGAAGACTTCAAACAAGATGTCAATAAGGATTCAGAGAAACTGGGAAAAGAACATTTAGGAGGAAATTATGATATTCAATGGAATTAGTTTTAGGAAAGTAGTTGCTGGAAGTAGAGGGTCTCAGAGTAAAAGGAACTGCTCAGAAAAATACTGGAAGATGTTTTATACTAGTTGAATGGACACAACAAAGCAGAGATGCAATGGAAGTAGGAAGAAGAACAAATGGAGTTTGTTTCTTGATAAAGGGAAGGCGTATGAAGAGAACAAAGATTGTAATTACTTTTAATTAACTTCTTTCTCTAATCATCTCAAGTAATGACACTAGGATTGTAATTTAACAAGGAATAACATTCACTCCTTTCCTGTATAAGGTTTTAGTTATTGTTCCAGTTAGGGGTGTGACCTCACTAAATGGTGAAGGAGGAATAACACAGAGTTCAAGTGCTGGTTCGTGCTGCTGTAGCCCCATTTTCTGTTATAGGTAAAGCAGCAATAAGGTAGATGGGAGACTATGGCCAGGATTCTATAAGGTGCACAGTACTCTCTAATCACATAACAGACTGTTACACAAACAAGATTACTTTTTCTGTGCTCACATGAAGAGGGAGGAAGAGGCAGCGATGGAGACTGCTAGCTCCAAACCACCTCTTCCTCAAAAGCCTGATTTCAGGAAGTGGTGGGGGCTTGGACAATTACCATTCCAATGTAGAAGAATTACCATTCCAATGTTTCCACGGTTATGCCCCACAAGAACCATGACTAATTGCTTTTAAATTAAGTTTCGAAACTTTTGATGTTAAGGAAACAGAAGGAAAAACTCAAGTTTGAAGCTCAAACAAGTGAATTAAGTGAGGATAACTATAAGGGGAATAAGAGATATGCAAAACAAAGGAAAGGTTGAGAAACTTGGGCATGTTCAGCCTAGTGAAGAGAAGACGTTGGGTGGCATAATTGTACTCTTTAAGTTTCTATGGGACTGTCACAGAGAGGAGGGTGCTGGATTGTTTTCTGGTGTCTCAAAGAGTAGGTTTTTAGGAAAGTAGATTTCAGGAGGAACATTAGAAGGAATTTCTTGAAGGTAAGAGTAGTTCAGCAATAGAATCAATTACCTAGAGAGATGGTGAGGTCTCCTTCTCTGGATGCCTTCAAAAAGAGGCTGTTCAACTATCTGCCAGGGATGTTCTAGATGGAATTCCTGTACCGAGCAGGAGATTGGACTTGATGGTCTGTGGAGCCCTTTCCAGCTCTATATTACACTATAATGCAAGAACCAAGTAATAACAGAGGCTATTTCCTCACTACACTGCTATAGAGCTATTATTCCACTTTCAACATCCAGCCCACACAGTCTTTTCCACCATAAAGGCACTACTGTGGCTTTGTCTCGTGAATAGCTTCTATTTCTTATGTCATTGGCCATTTCTGCCCCACACTCTTGTAGTGCTATTATTCTACTTTCAACATCCTGTGGAATTCTGGGATTTGTAGTTTACTGAGGCCAAAGAGCTTTCTGGCTGAGAATTCTAAATGCCCCTTCCTAAACTGCAAACTCCAGGGTTCCGCAGGATGTTAAAATGGAATAATAGCATGGTAACAGTGTAGTGAGGAAATGTCCAGAGTGTTCAGAGATGCAAACAGCTGCAGCAAGTTGCATCCTCTGGTTAGTGAATGCTTGGAAGCTGACCAAACTCTTCCATTAGCAGCATTGCTTGCCATGATCATCCCATAACACCTGACAAGCAGTGGAACTTCATATTAAAAACAGGTTATGGTACAATGTATTTTCATTTTAATTGAAATTTGACATACTTTAATGTTTCTAGATGAAATACAATTTTACACTGAATTTTTAGAGTAACTTCTTTGGATTTCGTTTTCATAGAGCACTGAAACATCACAATATTGTGCTAATGAAGAACAATGTCAGATTTATTGATAATAACTTTTGTGTTCTTCCACAGAAGTATAAAAGATGTATAAATTTTTGCATTATCTTGACAGCCAAGTCAATTTTTCTTGAACAATCTACACCATCAATTCAAAAAATACCTTTAATGGTTTTGCTCTTTATTTCCTTATGAAATAACAATATTTTAGTTCAAGTCTTTAGAGGTCACCTTTTTCTCTCTGTCTTTTTAAATGAAAATTCAAGAGCAGCTGCTAAAAAGAAAACCAAGAAGACACAATGATATTTGTTGGAATACAAGCAGCATAAATCAAGAACACAGCAATTTCCATGATAAAATCTAAATCTACCATTTAAAAAACTGTTTACATTTTGGATGCTCATAGTCTGAGGTGGTCCCTTTGCAGGAGTTATTTCAGGAGGCACAGTTTCTCTTCTCCAGTGGGAGCTCCTGCTTTGTTCAAGAGATGTCAGACCTCTTCTATTATACTGCACATGGCAAATATGGAGAAAATAATGCCCACTCCAAGTAGATGGTGTTGGGTTTGGGGACATACAGTGGTGTGTGCCAAGAAAGGCATATGCAAAAAACAAAAACAGAAGTTCATCTATTTTTTACTAGCTCCACTTCTCTTCCATATTTTCCATTTTCCCTTTCAACATCTTAAGATATCCATGATAAAAGCTGAGTCATTCATCTTTTGAACTCAACATGTTTCCTCCCCATAATTCATAGACAGTATTGTCCTCCCTCTGCTACTTCCTCTATCCAAATACAATAATTTACAGGTTTTTGCTTTTATATGGATTTTTGATTCCCACAAATAGTTGGGATATCTTTCAAAATCTACCACACATATTCATGGGACGTAAGTGTTAGAAAATATCCTATCTACAAGTCTGCTTTTTAAAATAAAATCTCTTTTGCAACCATTCCCATACGAATATGTCACAAACTCAAGGGAGGCACACTATAAAAATGTAATTTGACTATCGTCCTTCAATGTCTTTTTTCAACCTTCTCAAAATCACATTGAAAAATCTATATAATATGTGCTTAGATTAATGAAGTGTTTGAATCTAGATCAATAAGCACTCAAAGATTTGAACTGTTGACACCTGCTGGATATCACTTACAAGGTAATTCTGTTCAGCTTATAACTAATTCAGTTGTTCGTTAACTACAGGAGGTCCCATATAATGAACAGGCAATCTAATATATGATCTCTGTCAATTAATTTCCTGAGAGCACGCAAATAAGGTAGATTATAGGTTTCCTTGATTATACATATAATTATAATGTCACTTACCAATTAACACATACATTTAAAACCTTCCCTGGGATTATGTAGTTAATTGTAAAATAAATAAATTAAACCATTCCTCAAGCACTTAACATTCCCTTCAGATGGCACCATTGCGTGGTATGCTTTATTTGATTTCTCCAATCAAATTATGAAGAAAAAATATGTCATGATGAGACTAAGGGTTGTTCCTTAATAAGAAGTATCATTATTTATGTGATATACTTTAGCTGACTGCCACAAATGTGGAGGAAGCATGCTTTCTCCCACAACCTCCCTTCTCAGCACACTAAATGGTTGTTGTGTGAAGACTGCTCTCTTTAATCTAGCCAATAGGCTGTGCATGCAGATCCCATATGCTCACCCCATGCTGCAGCTGGGATACCTTTTAGTTGCAAGTAATTTACAGACAGAAAATCTAGGTGCTTCCAAAAGTTAAGAAGTACATTCACTGAATGGGCATGTAATTCTCACTCTGCAGACTACTGCTATCTGACATCTAGTGGGGGAAAGAGAAAAACAGAACATTGTCACTTATGGTGCCTTCCTATGGAACTCCCTGCTTCAAAAGACTAATTACAACTTGTTCCCTGTAATCTTCCAAGTGTCTATTAATGGGGGGTTAAATAAAGATGGCCAAGTTGTGTGCACATAACTCTCCAAACTGCTGAGATGTGTAGACAGCACAGAAACCTTTCTGTTTTTTCAATGAACTAACAACAGATGGGCTTTAATTCTGATTTACTAAAAGTTAGAGCTGACCCATGGGAAATTAATAGAGATTACTAATAACCAATTAAAGTCTCACAGATTTCATTTGATCTATCTATTCATTATTTTCTATATGAAAGAAAGAGACAGTGGAGGCTGATCCATCAGCATAACTAAGACACTGTTCCTAGCGCAAGTGTTGCCTATTCCCAATTAGCCCATTCCTGCCTGCCTATTACATTTAATAAGCCCATGGAAAGAGATTTGAACTCAGTCTTATCTCTGCAGAACTCAGCTGTTAGCAGCCATACACTCCCATGCTTTGATATGGTCTAACTGGCAAATATGAATTGGTGTGAAATTAAGTTATATATACTTATGGCTGAAAGGCCATGTGGAGAAGCGATGCTGGCTGGAAAGAAATGGAAAAGTAAGTCAGAGGTGACCTCAGCATGGACAGGTCCTAAGTTCACTGTGGATTAGCTGGGAAAGCCTGACTCAATGGCTCTAAGCTAATCTTCTCAACTGCCCAACCTTCAGAAAACAATAATCAAGCCCAGGTGCAGCAGGCAAGCACCCCTGCTATGTGCATTTCCTATCAAAATCTTCCACAATCACCTTGCCCAACTAAGACATTGAGAAGCTGCCAGGACTCCCATCAATATTTTGTCAACAATCAGTCCGTTCCAGATCCCTTTTGTTTACTCTGCTAAAAATCAATTAACTCACAGCCCTTCAGAGAGGGAAATAGGGTATTAAAAATCTCAGTTTTGAGCAGCTAGTTTCCAGTACATCAGATGCTGAACATTTCTCTGTCGCTTTGAATCCTGAACTGTACTGCCCTTAGACGCAAGTCTAAGCCACACTGTTGTTTTGTCGCTGCTCTTCAGGTTTGATAACTATTGCCCATTTTATACCCTGAAATTTGCAATCCAATACTTTCCTCCCTTTCCTTTGGTTAGCCTTGTGTGATTTTGTGACTATGTGAATCTCCTGTGTGTATCTGAGTGCATTTCCCCCAATAAAAGCACATTTGGCTTATTTTGGAATCTCCAGCTGCTTCTTTCCTGTGGAAACCTTACAATCACTGGTGTTAAAGATCTTGTTTGGTTACTCCCCTCTTGCAGGCCTTCTAATTTGCGCTAATAATTCTGCACCTTTGAACAGAGGTACTGACATTGTGGGTGGACCCTTGAGTCACCCATAGGAAATATAACAGGGAAGTCCTTCCCTTAAAATATTTACAAGCACACAGATTTTTATCCCTTACAAAAGTATAGGGATCTCTTCACGAGCAAAGGTTTTGTCTTCACTAGAAGGTTATAAACTGAGATGTACAGGGAGAGGGAAGGAAACAGCGACAGGCCTGATCAGCATGTAATATTGTGTAAGAATTACCAAGTAATTATTGGCCAGGTTGGAACACAGAGGGGCAGCAGGGGCTTCTGCCACAGGTCAAGGAAATAGTGTGCCATTGCTTGGACTGGACAGATGGCTAGGCTGTTGCTGCTTGCATTGGTGCTTGAAAGAGCCCTGCTACTACAGACCCACTCTGGTAGAGAGAGGAGCATTTTTTTTAAAAAAAAATATTTTATTTTATTTTACTATGACGGTGAGGGGTACTTTTTAGTTGGTGCAGGGACCTGCTCATATTCAGAAAAGCAGCAAATTAGTGACCATAATCTGTCTTGGAGTACTACACTGGGAGTTACTTTGGCATAAGCTAGTTTACTTTATGGGCTATTTCAACACAGCTGAAACAAATAGGACTATGAGAGTAAACAAATATTTCTTTCTCTTATACTTCATTTTGAGGAAGACCAGAAGGAGTGGTAGTCAGATAGACAGGTAACATACATTGCTGGGGACTTTTGTGTTGTGTGAGTCACAATCAGTAGTGTGGGTCAGCAGTAGTGCTGCACTTTGGTGGCCTGAACAGGCTGTGGAAGAAGGCTGGGAGGGCTGAAAGTGTTGTGATAAGATGTGCTGTGGTGGTTTACTTCTGAGTCAACCTATAAACAATTGTGTAGTGCATTTTAAACAGCTGAGGGACTTAGGAAAGTTTTAAACAAGAGGGGTTTGTAGAGAGCAGAAAATAAATGCAGATATGAAAAGGAATTTAATCTACTTTATTTTTTTCTGTTAAACAAGAACATTTGTTTTTGTGGCATATTCCAAGCAGTGTCGCCTTTTAATCTTGAGCTACTGTGATCCCCTCTATGGTAATCTTATTGAAATATTTTGTCACCCTGTTTGGAATTGTACCTATTACCACTGGAACCACAGCTGTTTTCCTTTCTGAGAGGCACTGAATCTCAGTTTGTAGGTCCCAGTATTTCTCAGTCTTTTCCTTCGCCTTGTATTCAATTCAGCTGTCCCTCAGGATTGCCACAGCTACAACCTAAGTTTTACTTTTACTAAATCATAGTTCTGTCTGGCATATTATACTAATCATTTATTATGTTTGACAACTTTGGGGGCTTATGTTTCCAGCAGTTCTTTCCCAATGGTAAATCACATTTTCCCCTTAGATTCCAAGGTATCATTGAAGCCAACTTATCATGATGTTTCTTATATTCAGATTGTGCAATATTGCTGCACTAACTAATAAGCTACTCAGCAGTTTAATCTTTTCTTTACATAGACAACATTTGCTATTTATTGTTATTTTCTCTTTGCAACATTTGCTTTGATACTATTTGTCTGAAACACCTGTTCTTGAGCTGTAAATATAAGACCTTCAGTATTTTTTCTTTCCAGTTTCCCATTCCACAACTATTTCCAGATGTTCCCCTTCTCCATTTTACCTTCTATGCTTTTAATGTACTGACTATGTAGTGTTTGTTGTGCCAGGTTTCAAAGTGATTTTTCACCACTTTCTTTCTATACACATACTTTGTTTTTTCGATGTTGAATAAATTCCCTATATATACATCTATTAATATTTTTCCTTTACTTTCTTGGTATATTCAGCCCACGATCTTGTCTCTTCTTCAACAGTTTTTTTCACTTGTATTAAGCCATGGCCAACATGGTAAATATAGTCATCAATATCATTTTGAGGATGCAAAGCCTGATTTGCTGTGACAATTTTCTGAATTCTTTTGTCTGCTGCATCTAGTTCTCCTTCAGTGCAATCTACAGTTTCAGCACTACATCAGATAACTGGTATGGCCCAGGAGTATGCTTCTAAATTATGTTTATTATTAATTATAGCCTAAATTTATAGGCTAAATTTTACCACCATCTTTCTAAATCTCACTTTTTCCCCGGAATTAGAATTCAAGGGGGCTTACAGCACTTATAACAAGCAGTAATAAAGACATAAAGATAAAAAACAGAAAAATGGTTAAAAGGTAATTAAAGTAATTAAAGAATTAAAGTCATTTAAAATGTAAAATGTACTATATGAAATCTATACATTAAAAAACAAGAAGCAAAACAATAGTATAGCAGCACATTATTAAAAGACCTTGCAGTCTGTTTTCAAAAGCCTGTAAATTTTCAGCAGTTGATGAAAGGATAGCAAGAAAGGAATTAGCCTGAGCTGCCAAAGAAGGGAGTTTCAGAGTCTAGGAGTAGCCACCAAAGTTTTTTTTTTCTTTTAAGTTAAAACTACAGTTGCCTATAGCCTCTACATTAAAAACATAATTTAATGACATTTTTGAGAAATTATACATCTAAGATATTTCTAAGCTTTTAGTCACCTGGAATAAAAAGAGGGGAAAGGCAGATTCCAAGTGAGTTATGTTTGATTTTGTGGTGGCTTTGGCAGTTCTGTGAGGCCTCTGCCAAACTACAGGAGTAATGTTTGCTCAATAAGGTAGAATTTATTTCAGTCTTCCTAAACTGGAGTGGAATGGGAGTTGTTGTATACTGGTGATAGACTTCTGGATAAATCTGAACTGGTACTGCATTCAATCTTTTAAGAGCCACTGTCTCAAGAAAATAATTTATGCCATTTCCCTGACTACCACTATTATGTATTAGCTGGATATTCCAGGACACTAGGTTTCCCCCTCAAACCAAAATAAGTGTCAAGAACACACCTTTAATTATCTAAACTCCCATCCTATGCACAGTAATCACTGAAGTTAAAACTGGAAATGAGAGAATGTGGCCATTTCCACACAACAATGTCCTTGTGTGTTGTCCCACAGCAGTCCTGGCAGGGAAGGGAGCGTGGCAGGAACATTCCCCTCCGCACCTCCTGGTTCCCTGCGGAAGGGAGCATGATGGCCCCACCTCTTTCTTCCACAATACCGCCGGGCACTATGGATACCCACGCTGCACTATGGAAGGAAGCGTCACCATCACGCTTCCCTGCCCTTCCACATAGCAGTAGATATGGCAGTGCTGCATGATCGTTGGTGCAAAACAGAAATTTTCTGTTTTATGAATACTGCATGAGTGAGACACTTGGAAATGGGACGGTAGCAGGCTGGTAATGATGTTGTGTGGAATCATGACCAGTCAACCACTGCTATCCTGTCTTGTCCCCAAAGCGGCACAGCTAAGGTACGTTGCTAAATAAATAGAACTAATTTTTAGTTCTATTTTCAAGCCCGCTTCTTATCCTTTTTTTTAAAAAAGCCTTTCGGTTTCCCCTAATGTGTTAACACAGTGGGTAAATCATCAAATAGGCAAACATGCTACTTCTAGAAGAGTTTTATACTTCCCTTTGTGCTTTCACTGAAAATGATGTGTGCGTAATTAAAATAACTGTATTTTAAAAATAGCTAGCGAATGTATGCACAAAAACATTTTTGCTTCTTGGGGCCACAATTTGCCAATAGGAAGATTTTTAAATTTATTTATTTAGTATTAGCAAGATTCTAATGGAAATTAAAAGATAATGGCATGCTCCTGTTTAACTGCAAGGGGGAAAAGATACCAAGTCTCAGGGCAAAACTGAAAGATAGCCAAAAATAGGAAAGTTACTATTTTCAACTTGAGTCTCTCTCTAGTGAACTTGCTCTCTGTGCCACCAGATTTAGTGAGCATGATCCCCCTCTGAAAAGAAGTGCCTAGAATGTGATATCTGAAGTTTTATAAACAGTATGTAAAAATAATTAAATATATGGGGGACAGTAAGAAACAAAGGTGTTTCGTGATTAAATAAGGGGCTCTTCTTCCATCGAAATGCCTACGAGCACAATCACATGGATTTCCACACAGACACAAATGCCACTGCATTGCTATTTGCATTAATCCTAGGTAAATGTGAAGAAGATTATAAACTCGATCAATTAATCTCACTATCTGAACATATGACAACCTTGAAAGTAGTCATTAATAGGGTTGCCTTGCTTGTAAATGTTGTAGCCTTTAATATACATCTGATATCTAACTGCAAAAGCAACACCTTAACAAACTAGAGAGGGAGGGAAAACTTACAGCATCTGTCATGGTGGTTGAACAGAAAAGAGATCTAAGAGTCATACTTGGAGAGTTCAAGGACAACGTTGATCCAGTACATGAGAATGGTGGAATAGGTGAAATCTGCCCTTGGAGTCATTAGAAATGGGATCAAAAATAAATCCACTCCTGTTGTCATGCCTTTATATTAATCTATGATGTAACCACACTTGGAATACTGTATACAGTTCTGGATACTCAAGTTCAAAAAAGCAATCCTTGAACTCCAAAATGCACAAAAGAGGGCAAACAAAATTATGAAGCAGAGATCATTATCTATGAAGAAAGGTTACAATTTGGGTCTTTAGATTTAAAGGTTTAAAACTGGAAGAAAAAGACAGAGAACTTTAGGGGGGGTAGAAATCTCAGCAGAAGCAAAAAAATAGCTTCACTCTCACTGAAATACTACAGCAGGACTAGAGAACATCAGCCTTAGAAGCCACGGTAGGAGGTGGAAGTTTGACTAAATCCTCACAATCTCCATCCCTTTACTGGAGGGAGTACCTGGAATCATCCAATGATGTTGAAGAAAGCAAAAGAAGCATGACAGGTGAAAGGCAGTGTTCCTTCATACAGTAAAGGTAATAATACATGCTATCACAAGCATATGCCAGCAACAACGTGTTGAATCAAGAATGGAATGCTCTAAAAAGTGTATGGAAAGAGAGATGGGGAGAAATATCTCTTTTAGAACTATAAATCATAAAATACAGTGGTAAATTCATTTTATATATTATGTTATCTTGTCTTTTCATAATCTTATTTCACTCATAATATTTCTTTCTCCTTTTCCATTTTCTTTTTTGTTTCCCTTATTTCCTTTTCCTTTTTTTCCCTTTCCCTTTCCTTCCTCTTTTTCCCCCCTTTTTATTTTTTTCCTTTTTTTTTACTTCTTATATTGCTTATATGTGTATCTTTTTCATATACTTTCCTCTTTTTTTTGTTAAATCTAAGTTTAATTTGATTCTTGTATTAGATTTTCATAACTATACTATAGGATAAGAAATAATGAATATATAGGTCTTGGTTGGGGTATAATAATTGTTAGGGTAAAATAACGATTGTTCTTCTAGGTTTTATTAGTTATAGACAAACTCAAAACTATTTAATTATTTATCTTTTTCATTTATATCTTTTTGAGGAGTATAATTGAGTACTGAATAGTATTGTAATGCTGGATTCATACTGTTAGTTGATGTTTCTTATGGAGTGTACAGCAATATATACACACGGATCTATTATATACTGATTTGTATTTATTGTGCTAATTCGTAATGACGATTGAACTTAATAAATAAACAAATTAAAAAAAAGACTATGCACTAACTCTTGTCATTGTGGTATATACTACTGCTAAATAGTAATAGGTGTTATGGGAATAGCAGCAGGAGAGGGCCATTGCCCCCACTTCTTTCTTGCTGTACTTCCCCTTGGTATTTGTCTGGGTGCAGTAGAAACAGGAAGCAGGACTTTTGTACGATCCAGCAGGAATCTTCTGTTTATACTTCCCAGGCTGATACCACAAAATTAATATACTAATTAAAAGGTTCGCATAAAACATCAGATTGTGCCACTGCTAGAGATAAACACTTTGGTTTTGATACTGTGACTTCTGTATCTTTCTACCATTCAATATCTCTTATTTCCACTTTAAGGAGAAAAAGGAAACACATCTAGAAGTAAACTCTTATGCTATAGGATTTCTGATTGTTTTCTTCTACCTTTTTTATTTTGGGAATAATCCTTTCATATCTTCATAGAAAACAAACTAAAGTAGCCTCAGATATATGTTACGTAACACTTTTTTATATACACAATATTAGTTATTGTCTGAAATCTTCCTAGGTTATTGAAAGAATAGGTCTAAAATGATCAAAACAGGAGAACCAGGGGAAAAACAGAAAAACAACTGCTATAGTAGCCTGGACAAACTCCCCATGTAGAAACCCCTCAAACTCAGGTATGTCCATTCATACAATGACATATACAGAAGGTTCACGAACAGCTGGCACTGTGTGTACACATGCATGTAGCAGGAGAGAAGAAATAAGGACCAGAAAGAAGGAAGATTCCCCAAAAATCAGTTGTTGTATCAAATGCTAAAAATACAGCAGGTTGAAAAGTAGCACTGGCAGAACACTTCTGTTTACTAGGACGTTCTCTCACTGACGTCAAAGTGGCTACTGTAATTTCATGGGGAAATGAGGATGATGAAATACAACTTTTAAAGGATTCTTGGACTGCCTAGGATTTCATCAACTACCAATAATGAAAGTGAAGCCTCTTTATTAATTTATATTAAAAGAATGGACAACTCCCCCCAATTGGTCACATCCCAGCAACACTAGAAGTGATATGATGAAACTTCCAGTCACCATTTTTCAGCTGACTTTGGCTGTTTTCCCTTTATTTTGCAAATCTTAGCAGGCTAAGTGAAACTGCCATATTTGTGTGCTGTTTGGGAGTAAAATCACCCCAAACCAACTTTTTTAAAAAATTAAGACAATGAGGCTTTGAAGACCATGAATGTGGGCCTGGGGGACTGCATAGGGCCCAGAGACCACACTTTCTTCACTCCTGCTTTATAATCCAGTAAACCTTCAAGGAAGTAAAATGAGAGACAGCATTCAGCACTGGAAAATGATACATAGAAAATGACAGGCCATTTTTAAAAGATGTTAAAGGTTGCCCACTTTCTCATACAAATAGCGAATGGAAGCTTCTCCATAAACAGAATTTTGACATTCATGTCGAGACGACAGTGCCTTTTCTAAAGGGGAAAGAATACATGCATTACTGCTGGAAATGTCCAGAAAGGTACTACTACAAGTAAGAAATGGGCCTTTTACATGTTAAACAGGGAGGGAGCTGCAATCTGTTTAAAAAATGAATTGCCATTCTGGACACTTCGAAAAGAGGCGACTGATCCTTTTACGACCATAAAAAGTAGCCATCCATGAGAAATCTCATCCATGAGAAATCTCAAAGGTTGCACAAACGTCCTCGGGAATAGGCCACAAGTAGCCCCAAGGCTTGGCTTTGCGTTCCCTACAGCTTGGCTTTACTACAGGGAGCTGGTTATGAAATCTCCCCCCACCCCCCAGAAAGATTGACTATAGAAATCACTGTGTAATACGACCATGTGTTCTACTGTTTATATTCAGTTTCACTGAAATATCATACGTCTAGTCAGTGTTCCAATAAATTCCAATATTAAAATATATTCTTGGATTTGCATATATGTCCATTTGTCTTCAGTAGGTGTCTAACACTGAGACTTGGACATCTATGTGGACAAACAACTGCAATTTATAAAAATAGGACGGGATATACAATTGTTCCTCCACATTCATTAGGGTTAGTGGCACAGGACCCTAGCCATCAGGGAAAGGATATGGAAATGGGATGGTTTGGCATGGTGACTCTATACTTCCTCTCTCTTACTCAACTCCTTCCTTAGGTGTGGGCGGGGGTGCATCAGGAGAGGGTTCGTGGTACTGAGAAATTGGGCTGCCAGCCATCATTAGCTGGACAGGCAGCAGCTGGTAGAGGAGGAGGAGGAGAACCAGAGGTGGGTTTTTAAAGGGCTTGTGTAATCTGATCAGAGTACCTGAGAGGGAAGGTGATCTAGAAAACAAGCCCTGAAGGAGGTGAAGAAAGGGTACAAGAAACTTACATATAATCAAATCCATGAAAATCAAACATGCAAACATAGGGGAGCCAATTATATATGTTTCAGCAGACATACAACACTTCATTGTTTTCTGTTTAGTAAACCCACTGAGTGACCCTGAGTGTGTCACACAGTCTCAGCCCCAGAAAACCCTCTGATAAGTTCAACTTAGTCTTGCCAAAGTCAGAAACAATTTGAAGAAACATAACAACAATAATAAAAACAACTGGGCAGAACAATCTCTACGTAGTTTGTGAATAGAAAGATACAATTACAGAAGAACTCCAGAAAGCAAGGCTATGTGTAATTGCTGCCTCCTCACCACCACCACCACCACCACCACCATTTGTTGGAACAAGAACAAAGAACAAAGAACAAAACATTTTTGAAAGTATACCTTAAATACTTGCCACTTTTAGCAAAACAACTGTGTATCATTGGAGCTAAAACTTTGTTCGTTTTAAATGCAACTTTTTGACCCCATAGGAATAAAAACAGTAAAGTTTGTTTGCCTCTCCTCAAAACTCCATCACAGAACTTTATGAAATATCCTTTTGCTGTACACACAATACACACAACTGCTCTGAGAAGCACTATAATCCCTTGCTGAGGTGTCAGCAACTTCTCAATAAAACAGGAACTAGAGAGTAGTACAAGAACAGTCTGTAATAACAATAATGTCTTCTGTCATTACTAAACCAATAATAACCAACAGTGAACTGAAAACCTCACATTACAGCCTAAGCATGGTTGTCTGCTGCTTACGGCAGATGTGTAGTTGCTAAGTCAGTAATGCTCTCTTACCATAAATGTTCAAACTGTTACAATGTGCAGCATGCACTTATTTCTACTTCTTCCTGTGTCATCCCATCAGGTATCTCTAAAATTACTTGGAAAACACTTATCTTGAGTAATAGCAGTGGAGCTGAGAAGAAAATACCAAGACCAACATGAATGAAACAGCTCAGAGAAAAACCATTACTCCAGTAATGTTTGAAATTCTCACTTTTCATGTTAGATTGGTCTCAGTGGTGACTTCTACATAAGGAGTTTTGCCCCTCCCTAGAAAATAAGGCACAGTACAGGAAAATAAAATGAAAGAAGTGAATCACTTTATTTATTCTTTTACCACCCAATTAATCTTCAGTTCAAATTCAAACTCAAAGGGAAGTGAAAGATTCCAAGACGATCTGCCTTGGGATCATTTAGTGTTACTAAAAAATTTTGTTGTTAAATCAGCTTTGACTTAACAGGAATCCTATGAGTGAAAAACCTTCATGAGCTCACATCATCAACTGCCCTACTCAGGTCTTATGAACTTAGAGCCAAGGGCTTGAGGCCTTGCAGTGTAGCCTTCCTGTTTCCCTGCTGCCTTCTGTGTTGTCAAGTAGTATCATCCTGTTGACTCACAATATATCAAAAGTGTTCTAGGCTCAGTTTAGTCATTTTGGCTTCTGGGGGAGTTCAAGCTTGATTTTCTCTAGGACTCATCAATTGTCTTTTTGGCAGTCCATGAACATTCCCCCAATGCCACATTTCAAATATGCTGACTTGCTTCCTGTCAGTTTTCTTCACAATCCATCTTTTACAATCATACACAGAAACCGGGAATAGTATGACATGGATTATCCTGGCTTTCATATTCATTTATATATCTTTACGTCAGAGGATCTTATCTAATGCCTTCAAAACTGTCCTTCCAAGTCCTAGTCTTCTAATTTTGTACCCACTATCTCCATTTTAAGTGATGACTGAGCCAAAGCATAAAACATCTTTTAACTGTTCTGATGTTTTCATCATCTACTTTGAGATTATGTAAATCCTCTGCAGCATTGTTTTTGTTCTCAGCTGTTTAAGTGCACCTGTAATCCTGCTTATTTACTTTCATCTTTGACTTTTCTCAATACTTCTACTAAGTATTTGCTATCTTTCACTACTAATATGGTGCCATCTGTGCATATCACAAATTATTGCTGTTGTCTCCTCCAATTTTCATGCTTCCATTTCTAATCCTGCTTTTCATATGATATGCTCTGCATCTATAAACAGACAGGGTAATAAAATGGAGCCTTTGACTCCCTGGCCAAAGTGAAGCCAGTCTGTTTCTCCTAACAAAGGCCTCTTTACCTGAATACAAGTTATACATCAGAACAATGAAATGTTGTGGCTCTTCTGTTTCTTTAAGAGTGATCCATAGTTTCTCATGATCAGAGCCTTTGCTATAATTTTTAAAGCACAGAAGCACAGACTGATTTTCTTCCAAAATTCTTTTGTGCATTCCATTAGCCAATGTATTGTTGCAATGTATTGCCTCTTTATTTTCTGATGACATTTGGCATTTTTTGTTCCATATGTGGTAAAAGTCTTTGTTGTAAAATTTTGAGCATCACTTTGCTTGCAGGGAAGATTAATGCAACAGATCAACTGTCACTACAATCTATGGTGTCCCCTTTCTTGGAGACTGAAATGTATATTGAGCATTTCCAATCTCTGGGCCATTGTTTTGTTTTCCAAATTTGTTGGCAGACTTCTTTTAGAATTTGGATGGGTTCTGCCTCTGTAGCTTGAAAAGAGTTCTATTGGTATGCCATCTGTGATTTATTTCTTCCAAGTGCTTTGAGGGTAGCTTCCATTTCACATCCTAAACTTCTGGGTTCATCATCAAAAAGTTGTTCTTTGAATGAGTCTGAAGTCCTTTCACCTATTTGGTACAGTTCTTCAGTATATTGTTTCCATTAATATTTTTATTTTTTCTAAATCATACAGTATTTTTCCCTTTTGGTCACAATGCACAACAAATGTCAGTGATGTATTTAAGTCTTCTACTCCAAGTCTCAAGTCAAGTCTCAAATCCCTACCTTCAAGTCTCAAATTGAGAGCCAACTTTAACATAAAAAAGGAGGTGGCGGTGGATTGTGGGATGGTTGGGTTCTGAGCAAACAGGATTGGATCCAACCTCTAAACCAGGGCTTTCCAAATGGTGTGTCGCAACACGTTAGTGTGTCTCCTGAAATGTGTAGGTGGGTTACCTCCCCAGGCTGAGAAAGACCCCCTCCAAGCCTCCCCTGCTGCTGTTGCTGCTGCAGCAACGAACCAGGATCAGGTGGGGGGCTGCCTTTCCTGCTGCTGCTGCTGCCCTTGCTGGAGTCTTTCCTTGGTGAGGGCAACAGCAGCGAGCCAAGATTGGGTGGAGGGGCTGCCTTTCATGTTGCTGCCACCCTTGCCGGGTTCTTTCCTTGGTGAGGGCATCTTTCTTTGGGGTCTTTCCTTGGCAAGGGTGACAGCAGTGGGCAAGGATCAGGTGGGGGGCTGCCTTTTCTGCTGCTGCCACCCTCACTGGAATCTTTCCTAGGTGACAGCAATGGCAGCAAGCCAGGACTGGGTTGAGGAGGTTGCCTTTCCCGCTGCTGCTGCCGCCCTCGCCAGGGTCCTTCCTTGGTGAGAACAACAGACGTGAGCCGGGATCAGGTGGGGGAGGGCTGCCTTTCCTGCTGTGCTGCCCTCAGTGCAGTCTTTCCTCAGTGAGGGCAACAGAAGTGAGCCAGGATCAGATGGGGGCGGCTGCCTTTCCTGCTGTTTAACTTCTGGTTTGCTTGTAAAACTGAATTACTGTGTCATGAAATGATGCATGTCCAAAAAGTGTCACCAACATGAAAAGTTTGGAAAGCTCTGCCCTAAACCATGGATTGACAGGGAACACTTCCAACAGGAAGCTACACCCCACTGTCTCATGGCTGCTCATGGTTGCTTCCTCATGAGTAAGCAGGATTTGGGCCAACCCCTAAACAAACACCTCAGAAAGGAAACTACACCCTACTGTCTCATGGCTGGCAGGGTCAGGGTACCTATCCTCATGAGCAAGCAGTATTTGATCCAACACTTAAACCACGGAAGGGCAGGGAGTACCTCCAAAAGGAAGCTACATTGCACTCTCTTTGGCTGGCGGAAGCAGCATACCTATTCTGGTTGCTTCCTTGCATGCAACCAGTACAGTCCACCCTCTACATTCATGAGTTTCTCTTTCACAGCAAGTTTGTAGCTGCTGCTTGATTAGATCGTCCTTCTCACTCACTTCTCCTCCTTTCCTTCTCCTGCCTTCCAAAAACTCCATCCTATCACTCCCTTTCCCAGAGAGAGAGGGGTTTAAAATCTGGCTGAGGCATCAGGGTGGCTAGGTGGGAAAGGGAGTGACAGGATGGAGCTTTTGACAGAACAGGAGAGGGAGAGGAGGAGGAGAACAATAATGACAAACCAGGCAAGCAGCAGCTACAGACATGCTGTGAAAGAGAAACGTATGAATCTGGAGGGTGGACTGTACTGATTGCTTGTGAGGAAGTGACTGGGATAAGTATGCTCTTTCTGCCAGCCATGAGAGACTGGGGTGTAGCTTCCTCTCAGAAGTGCTCCCCACCCTCCCATGGTTTAGGAATTGATCAACTACTGCTTTCTAGCAAGAAAGCAACCAGGACTTTGTCCTTGCATTCAAGTCACTGAACTGTTGTGTTTAGAATTCTGACCCTCTTTCTGTTATTTCCTACTTTTGCTTTTTGCCTGTCTTTAACTATTTGAATATTTTCATCCATCGTTCAATACAGGCTTCTCTTTATTTTTTGCTGCAGATAACGGCCTTTTTGCTTTCTTTTCTAATAATTCTAATTTCACTCCACAATTGTTCTGGCTTCCCGTCCATTAGTCTTAATAATACAAATCTTATTTTATATCATCTTTGAATTCTACAAGGATGTTATTTAGACTATATTTTGGCACTATGATTGATTTAGTGCTTTTTAACAAAAAAAAAGTTTTGGTCCTTTTTATTAGCAGTTGCTCGCCTGTGCCAGAATCTACTCCTGGTGGTGTTTTGCAGAGAGACTGGAGCTTTTCCATCTCCTGCTTCCAGTTATCTTTGTTTCCTACTTTTGTTTCCTGCTTAACAACCCTTTCTCTACAGGGAGCTGAAAGAGCAATTATCACTGTGGTTTCACACCTTGCTTATCTATTCCTCATGGCAGATGCAAAAAGAGACAGAAAAAGAGAATCTATTACTGCTCACTCAGGAGTATATGCCCCCTACAAGACAAGGCAACTTGCTCCCTGGAAACAGTGTTGTGACGTGCTGCTTTTTAAAAATGGCATTGTAGCTACACTACTTACAAAGCAGCAAAAAAACAAAAAGGGAAATAAAAAAAGAAAGAAATTTCCTTCCTTTGCCCTGAAAGGACCAAAGCAGAGGTACTTGATTAATACGACACAAATGTGTGTGTGGGGGAGTGGAATTTGTAGTTGTGTCCCTTCAAGTCTTTTCCAACTTATGGTGAATTAGTCAAAAGAAAACAACAGAAAAACAGCTGAGAGAGGTAAAGTTCTTGAAGTGAGTGAGGAACTACTTGATGCCTTAGCCAACCAGATGGAAGATATAATTTGTGAAAGGGAAATAAGCAGTAATTAATTAGACAGAAGCTACAACTCTTTAAAGAACCAGTATTCCTGCACAGCTTCATTAGCTAATTCCTTAACCATAGTGGACAGACTACAAATGCTATAGTATTTAACATAAGAAAAAGAGTCCAAATTAGGTCTAAAAAATGATGGCAAGACATGACTCAGAAAACAGAGATATACAGCAGATTAGGATCAACACCACTCCATACTGTGTAAAAAAACTGACTAAATGAAAAAAGCTAAATTTGAAGTGAGATAGTATAAAATGAACCTCAAAGATGTCTCATCCACTTGGGAAGGAACCAGAAAAACTTTACCCTTAACTGTGCTGGCAATATTGTTGTGAGAATATTCTCCCAAAGCAGATTTTGTAGCTAAATGTGACTTGGTTTACAAAAGGTGAGTCAGGGTGGCTGGCATCATTTTTTTTTAATGGATACTGTGACAAGAGCAAATGGTCTTGACCACTAAAAAGAAAGATGCTTTTGGGTGAAATGGTATCATGTTCCTCTTTAAAATGATGCAGGGATTTGGCAACACATAGTTTGTGGTACAGACAGCCCTAAATACCCAAAGGTCACCAAATCCTGTCTAATCTTGGAAGATAAGCAGGGTTAGCTGCAAGGTTGGTTGATACTCAGATGGGAAAAGTGCCAATGAATACCAGGTGCTGTAGGTTATGTTTCACAAGAAGGAACTGGCAAACCACCTCCAAATATTCCTTGTTTGAAAAAAATCCTTTGACATTAATAGGGTTGCCCTAAGTTGGCAGGTCAGATACATACTGACTCAGGTTACAGAGACCACACTATGCTCCTATTGAAACAGCTTCCACTGGCTGTCAGTTTGTTTCTGGTTATGACCTATAAAGCCCTTTATGGCTCAAGTCCAAGCTATTTCACAGATCATTATCTCCCTGTGTCATCCAGCCCAGGCTCTGAGACATTGGGAGAGGTCCTACTTTCAGTCTCACTGTTATAACAAGCATGGCTAGTAGGGACATGAGAAAAGGCCTTCTCAATAGCTGCCCCTACACTCTGGAACTGCCTTCCCTGGGAGGCCAGAATGGCCCCCTCCCTGCTGTTTTCCATTGGCAGGGAAACACTTTTTATTCAGACAAGCTTTTGAAACAGAAAGTTTTAAAGGAACGGGCCAGGCGTGTTATAAGATTTCAACTGCTGTTTTAAGGACGTTTTATCCTTATCTTTTTAATCTTTTTAAATTTCATTTTATTCAGGTGTAATTGTTTTAATATTGTAAATAGTTTTATTCTGTTTTAATATTCACTTTTTGTACGTTTTTAATTTGTAGTTGAATTTGTATGTGAGCTACTTTGAGTCTCAATTTTGAGGGGAATATGGGGTATAAATAAATAGGAGGAGGAGGAGGACTGAACACTGAACTGTGGCCTAATATTACTTGTAAATTTTAATTAATTAATTAATTGAAAAGGCTGGTGTTGTATTTCTCTTCTCGGCCTTGTTATATTCGGCTTAATAGCTGAAAACTGAGTTCTGATTCTACATTTTTCAAATGGTTTCTATACTTAAAGATAAACAAGAACAAGAAAATGATTTTTAAGACAAGTATATCATTACAAAACTTATCTATAGCATCATAGACCTCTTTGATAATTCTGGAAAATCTGCTTGTAATAAGCCCAGAAGTTTGGAGACTATTCCTTGAACTGAAGTTTCAGGGCACCATCCCATGGATGTTTCTATGAGCTTGTCTTCGTCTGCTGCTGTAAGCCGCTCTGGCTCATCAACATCAACGGAAAACAGATCTGTAATCCAGTTTTTACTTGCATAAGGAGCAGGAAAAATATGCACGGAAACTATGCTAAAAATCTTTCAAATGTCATGCAATAAGCGATGTGTATTCTTCAGACAACTCTTCGTTGGTGGAACCAAGAACATTTGTGAGGTTTGGAAATGACTCATAGCTTTGGTTGGATAGGAGAAAACGCCACAATTTCAACTTTTCATCATTGCTTTGATAGAATCACATATGCAGAATGGAATTAGATGTTTGAAAAAAATGACCAAAACAATTAGAAAAAGGTTCTAACACAGAATTTAGCTTAACTGGGTGTCAGGGCCTCGGGCGTTGCCGTGCCGGCGGGCGCCGCGGAGGCCGACGCCGCCGTTACCTCCAAGGAGGAGGAGGCGGGGCCGGGCCCGTCGGAGGTTGCAGCCGACGATGGGGGCCGCGCGGCCGCCGCGGAGGGCACCGCCGCCAGGGGGGATCGCCGGGACACCGCGGCGGACGCCGATCCCGGTGAGGGTCTCCCCGGCGCGACGGAGGATGACGACGAGGATCGTCCCGGCGCTGCAGAGGACGCCGGCCCAGCTTCCGGGCCGTGGGGCGTGGCGGACGAGGACCCGCGGGAGGAGGCGGGCCCCGGGCCCAATCCCGGGGCACCGCCTACTCGCGAGGCTGCCTCGGAAGAGGCTGAGGCCGCCGCGCCGCGGCCGACGTTCCAGCGGCGGCGGTGGCTCAAGGAGACCAGCCGCCGCTCCCGGCGGCTGCAGGAGAAACACCTGGGGGCAGGGAGCTCCCAGCTGTAGCACAGCTGCGAGCCCGGCCACGTGCTCGACGCGGATTGGCCGCGACCCGGCCCGCAGGCCTTTTTAGGCAGGCGCGGGGCTGGGGAAGGCACGGAGTAACAACCGTCGGCTTCCCGTGCGTCTGTCGCCCGTGCCTTGTTCCAGTCCAGCCCGTGTCTGTGTTCCGCTGCCCGGCTCTACCAAGACCCTACCCTGTGTTAAAGATGCAGTAACCATTTTGTGTTCGGGGTGAGGCAACCCATTGTTATTTCCGTTGATGCCTGCTGTTAAGGCAAACCTCAGTTCAAGGCCCCTTGCTGGCTGCAGCGCCCCTGTGGGACTGATTGGGATGCCGCTGGCGGCCGCCTCCGGCCCGGCCCCTACTTGACCTCAGCCCGCGCTGACAGATTGTTGCTCCATCACCTGGTCAAGCAGGATGGAAGGGGAGAACGCAGCCCTGAAGGCCCAGCTGGCCGCCCAGGCCCAGGAGAACCAGGGTCTGTGTGCTAAAGTGGACCAGCTCTCCCACGCCCTGCAGGCCCTGCAGTTCCAGGTCGGCCAGCTGCAGGCAGCCCAGCCCCTACCAGGGCCAAAGATCCCAATGGCGGTGCCACCACGCTTCACGGGAGAGCCCTCCGAGCTGGAGACGTTCGTGGCCAGCTGCCGGCTGTATATACAGGTCCATGCCCAAGACTTTCCCAACGAGCGGGCCCAGGTGGCTTTCATGATCAGCCTGCTCTCTGGGATGCCAGCCAAATGGGCCACGTCTCTGCTCCATCAGAATAGCGGCATCCTGGATGACATGGCCACGTTCCTGCAGGCTTTCTGGGCGGTGTGGGGGGACCCGGTGCAGGCTGAGACGGCCAGTCGCCAGCTGCGCCAGCTGCAGCAAGGCCGGAGTACGGGACGGGACTATACCACCATGTTCCGCCTGCTGGCGCAAGACCTGGCCTACAACGACCCCGCCCTCCAAGATCAGTACCGGGCCGGCCTCTCAGCCGAGATCTTGAATGAACTGGCCCACAGTCCCCCGCCGGAGACGTTGGAGCTGTTGATCCAGCAGGCCCTCCGGATAGACGGGCGCCTGGAGGCCCGAAGGCAGGCCCGTCGGGCGGGCTCCACCAGCGCCTGGACCTGGACACCAGCTCCCCGGGAGGCCCCGCCCAGCTGGCCAGGGACAGGCGCCTCCGCCAGCGGAGTCAGTGGCGAAGAGCCCATGCAGCTCGGGGAGGCGCGGCCCCGCCTGACCGCCGAGGAGAAGGAGAGGCGGCGGCGGGCGGATCTGTGTCTGTACTGTGGCCTGGGAGGTCACTTCGCTCGTGTGTGTCCTTTGAAGTCTGCTGTCCCAGGGGCTCCGGGAAAAGCCAACCCCCAGGTCTAGAGGGCCTGCGAGGCCTGGGGGAGCACGGAGGCGGGACTGACGCAGACGCTTCAGCGCGACGATGAGACCCGCTGCTGGTGGCCGCAGCGGTGTGCTATGGCGAGGCACAGCCCATCCCCGTAGGTGTCATGATCGACTCCGGGGCGTCCAATAACTTCCAGGACCTCCAGTTCGCCCAGGACCACCAGATCCCGTTGGTGCCGCTGCCAGAGCCACGGCCAGCGGAGACCATTGATGGGCGGTTGATGAAGTCCGGTCCCATCACCCATCAGATGGTCGAGGTGGGTTTTGAGATCCAGGGCCACTATGAGCGGACGAGCTTCTTGGTGGCTGTGGTGCCCTGCTTCCCCATGGTACTAGGGATGCCCTGGCTCTCGCTCCACAACCCGCACATCTCCTGGGTGCGGCGAGGTGCTGTTTGCATCTGAGTACTGCCAGGAGCACTGCTGGCCTGAGAAGTTGATGGCTACCTTAGAGACCTCCGGGGCCGGGACATCTGTCGAACTGCCACAGAAGTACCAGGAGTTTGCGGACGTGTTCGACCAGAAGGAGGCCGACCGCCTACCCCCGCACCAGGTCTACGACTGCACTATAGACCTGGTACCGGGAGCCCCCATTCCGGCAGGCCGCATCTACGCACTCTCGGAGCCGGAGCTGGCAGCCTTTCGGAGTTCTTGGAGAAGAACCTATGTCAGGGCTTCGTGCGACCTTCGACCTCCCCGGTCGGGGTGCCGGTGCTGTTCATCTGCAAGAAGTCGGGAGAGCTTCGGCTTTGCAATGACTACCGCGCCCTCAACCGGATCTCCATCTGCAACCGCTACCCGCTGCCCTTGATCCCGGAGTTGCTGGAGTGCCTGCGCCACGCGACGGTCTTCACGAAGTTGGACCTCCGCGGGGCCTACAACTTGGTGCGGATCCGGGCCAGTGACGAGTGGAAGACAGCGTTCCAGACCCGGTACGGGCACTATGAGTACACCGTCATGCCCTTCGGCCTATGCAATGCGCCGGCGGTGTTCCAGCACTTCGTGAACGACGTCTTCCGGGACTACCTGGACCGCTTCGTCATCATCTACCTCGATGACTTCCTGATCTACTCCCCGAATCAGCAGGTCCATGAGACACATGTGCGCGCCATGCTGTGGCGGCTGCAGGCGCATCGCCTGTACGCCAAGCTCGAGAAGTGTGCTTTCGATCTCGCGGAAGTCGACTTCTTGGGCTACCGCGTGTCTCATCGGGGAGCAGAGATGGATCCGGCAAAGGTGGAGGCCATTGTGTCCTGGCAGGCCCCGAGGAACCGCAAGAATGTGCAGCGGTTCCTGGGGTTCGCCAACTTCTACCGGAAGTTCATTGTCGACTACGCGTCGTTGGCCGCCCTCATCACCCAGGTGCCCCGCAGCAAGGCGCTGTTCCAGTGGACCCCCGAGGCCCAGCAGGAATTCGACCGGCTGAAGACCCGCTTCACCACGGAGCCCATCCTGCAGAATCCCGACCCCAGGCGGCCCTTCGTCCTGGAAACCGATGCCTCGGACGTCGCGGTCGGGGCGGTCCTGCTGCAGAACTCGGGTCCAGAAGGGGAGCTCCGGCCGTGCGCCTACCACTCCCGGCAGCTGACCCCCCCAGAGCGGAACTACACCATCTGGGAGAAGGAGCTCCTGGCGGTCAAGACGGCATTCGAGGCTTGGCGGCACCTCCTGGAAGGCGCGTTGCACCCGGTACAGGTGCGGACCGAACACCGCAACCTGGAGTACCTGCAGACCGCTCGGAAACTGACGCTGCGGCAGATGCGGTGGGCCCAGTTCTTCTCCCGGTTCCACTTCCAGCTGCAGTACGTGCCCCGGGCCCGCAACCAGCGCGCGGACGCCCTGTCCCGAAAGCCCGAGTACGCCGCCGCCCCAGAGCCAGAAAGCCGCTCGACCATCCTGCGTCCTGAGAACTTCGCGGCGACCGTGGACGTGACGACCCTGGCAGAGCAGATCCAGGAGGCCTAGGCCCGGGAGCCGCCCCGAGAGACCCTGCGCCTGGGGGACGCCGCCTCCCCGTGGTCGGAGCAGGGGGGCTGCTCTACCATTGCAACCAGCTCTTCGTGCCCCCCGGCCCCTGTCGCGAGGAAGTGCTGCGCCTCTACCATGACGGAAGGCCCACGGGGCACTTCGGCCTGTACAAGACCCTGCACCTCGTGACCCGGGAGTTCTGGTGGCCCAGGGTGCATGGGGACGTCGACCGTTACATCCGCTCCTGTCCCGTGTGCCGCCGTGCCAAGGACCCGACGGAGAGGCCCTCGGGGCTGCTCCAGCCGCTGCCGACCCCCACAGGCCCCTGGCGGACCATCTCCATGGACTTCATCACCGAGCTCCCTCCGTCCAAGGGCCATACTGGTGGTGGTGGACCTCCTTACGAAGATGGCGCACTTCATCCCGTGTCTGGCACTACCTTCCGCGAAGGAGACGGCACGCCTCGTCCTGGAACACGTCTTCCGGCTGCACAGTCTCCCTGAGGGGATCGTGACCGATCGAGGGGCGCAGTTCACTGCCCGGTTCTGGCAGTGTCTGTTGCGGCAGCTGGACATCGTACCCCAGTTGTCATCGGCCCACCACCCGCAGACCGATGGCCAGACCGAGCGCAGCAACACCACGCTGGAGCAGTACCTGTGGTGTTATAGCTGCTACCAGCAGGACGACTGGGTCAACCTCCTGCCCGTGGCCAAGTTTACGTACAACAACGCCGTCCACACCTCCACCCAGCAGTCCCTGTTCCTGGCCAACTACGGCTTCCACCCGCGGTGGTTCCTGACGGTCGGGGCACCTTCCGCGGTGCCCGCCGCAGACCGATGGCTCCAGGAGTTGCGGGCCATCCAGGAGCTACTGCGGGAGCAGCTGGAGCTTGCTAAGGAGGCGTACAAGCGGGGAGCAGACCGGCACCGGCAGCCAGGGCCGCCTCTGCAGGTCGGGGATCGTGTCTGCCTCTCCACGCGCTTCCTCCCACCCGGGCGCCCTAGCCACAAGCTGGATGCCCAGTACATAGGCCCTTTTGCCATCTGGGCCCAGGTAAATCCTGTGGCCTTCCGGCTCCAACTCCCGCGCAACCTGCGGATCCACCCGGTATTTCACAGGTCGCTGCTCCTGCCAGCCACAGGGGTGCGACTGGACACCGGCCCCGGAGTCCTGCCGGCTCCGGTGCTCGTCGGCGGTGAGGAGGAGTCCGAGGTGGCTGGGATCCTCGACTCCCACCGGTGGCACGGCCGCCTCCAGTACTTGGTAGACTGGCGAGGGTATGGTCCGGAGGAGCGCTCCTGGGAGGACGCAACGGATGTCCATGCGCCGTGGTTGGTGCAGGCTTTCCACCACCGCTACCCGGTGAAGCCTCATCCCCCGCGAGGTGGGGGGCGCCCCTGGGGAGGGGAGTGATGTCAGGGCCTCGGGCGTTGCCGCACCGGCGGGCGCCACAGAGGCTGACGCCGCCGTTACCTCCGAAGAGGAGGAGGCGGGACCGGGCCCGTCGGAGGTCGCAGCCGACGACGGGGGCTGCGCGGCCGCCGCGGAGGGCTCCGCCGTCGGGAGGGATCGCTGGGATGCCGCGGCGGACGCCGATCCCGGCGAGGGTCTCCGCGGCGCGACGGAGGCCGACGACGACGACAAGGATCGTCCCGGCGCTGCAGAGGCCGCCGGCCCGGCTTCCGAGCCGCGGGGCGTGGCGGACGAGGACCCGCAGGAGGAGACAGGCCCCGGGCCCGATCCCGGGGCACCGCCTACTCGCGAGGCTGCCTCGGAAGAGGCTGAGGCTGCCGCGCCGCCGCCGACGCTCCATCAGCGGCGGCGGCTGGGGGCCAGCCGCCGCTCCCGGTGGCTGCAGGAGAAACATCTGGGGGCAGGGAGCTCCCAGCTGTAGCACAGCTGCGAGCCCGGCCACGTGCTCGACGCGAATTGGCCGCGGCCCGGCCCGCAGGCCTTTTTAGGCAGGCGCGGGGCTGGGGAAGGCACGGAGCAACAACCGTCGGCTTCCCGTGCGTCTGTCGCCCGTGCCTTGTTCCAGTTCAGCCCGTGTCTGCGTTCCGCTGCCCGGCTCTACCAAGACCCTACCCTGCGTTAAAGGTGCAGTAACCATTTTGTGTTCGGGGTGAGGCAACCCATTGTTATTTCCGTTGATGCCTGCTATTAAGGCAAACCTCAGTTCAAGGCCCCTTGCTGTCTGCAGCGCCCCTGTGGGACTGATTGGGACGCCGCTGGCGGCTGCCTCCGGCCCGGCCCCTGCTTGACCTCAGCCTGCACTCACTGGGTAATAAATGACTTTAAAACTGAGACATTTTACATACACTTTTATGTAAGATATATTTGTACATAATTGACAGAGCAAATTGTAACTTGTCTCCAATTATAATTTTTGTTGTTTATGTATTGCCCCTTTTCTTTGTTCTGTCTTTCATCAGCCCCTGAAGAAGGCCATTAAATATTACTAGTTTGAAATACGTTGGGTTAATTGGAAGATAAAATTATCTTTTTTAAGAGGCTTTGTCTCTTTTCTACATCCCTCCTCAAAATGTAGTTATTTTACTTGTACAAGTATCTCTGCTGCCCAAACAGATTGTTTTTAAACAATACAAAATCTTAAAAACCAGTTTATCCGAAGTAATAGTATAAATCACAGACATTTGTGCCTCTTTCAAATCACTTTCTGTTCATTATAAAGAAAATTATGTTCGCCTCAGACCTAGGAATATATGGCATATTTGTAAATCCCACTAATCTCACTCTGAGCTCCACAGCAGAAAAGAGAGATAGTCATGTAATAAACAAAACTAATGGGCACCTTCACATTTTGAAAAAATGTACCTTGCTTCTGTTTCTGTAACACTACTGTACTTTAATGCAGGCTCAGAAAGTCATTTCTTCTTAATAAACCCATTAATATATCATCAGTTATTTATACCTGCTTGTGTCAAATTGATATCCTCTTCTTCTATTGAGAACAACATACTGAAGAATGTATTAGATTTCAAATGACAAATTCTCTAACAGTAGAAACAGCAAAGAAAGTGCCATATCTGCCTATTTCATACAAGAAGCTGCTTACTCCCCAACCAGCAGGTCTAATATGCCATTATTTGGTCAAATATGCAAAAATTTTGCAGAAATAATTCCTAAACTCTTTATCCAAAAGTGAAGCACGCAGTTCAGAAGACAACCTGTATCTATCACTAACATGAACCCTATTATAACATGACCTCCACTTGTTCCTAAACAGACCTTATAATCTGGATGATACTTTAACAGCAGCATTTGTAAGAATCTTTACATGCCTTTTGTCTCCTTAGCATTAGCCCTCAAAAAGAAATGAGACAGCCTTTGCTTTCCTTTATAATATACTATCCATGAGGTAAGGACAGTGCAAGGGCTACGTTCTGTAACATCCTTAGAAAGAGAGAGAGAGATGAAACAGGAGGTGGATTTAGGAAATCTGTGGGATTCCTGCAAATTCTACAATGGCTGCCTTGAATTTGTGCAAATCTACTCAAATCTCTACTAGCTCTCCTCCCATAACAGAGGGAGACAACAGTAGTAATACTCAGAAATTTGTCTTCTCTATATTTTATTACATGGCATGGTACGAATTCAGAAACTTTTTGCATTAACCTACCACTATGGTTTCACAAACCCATTCTGTCAGAAAACATTGTGGTAAAATACTCACAGCTTTAATCAAAGCCACCAAAATAATAAAGCACTTTTGGAAAAGTGCTCTGTGTCTATTTCGAACAATGGAAGCAGCTGGATTTTCAACAATTTTCTAAGTTTGACCATTTCAATTAGTTGCCTAGGTGGAAATGGACTTCTCCAGAAAATGGAGGCAAACATTTCTGTTTCATACAAGGTAAAAAGCTACCAAAGAGTTGAACAGAGTTCATTTGTACCCCAGCAAAAGAAAAAGAGTCTTCATATGTATGGATCTGTTTATAAGGCAAAACTGTAGCCAATTATTAGTGAAAATGAAGTACATTTGATATCATTTTGGTGATATTAAGGTTGAATGCAGGTAAGATGTTTTCAGAGCATTTCCTCCTTACCATTACAATGACATTAGTCTCAATATGGCTTCAACTGTGAGAAAACCATGCAATAGAAATGAAAGACAAGCTGGGCTTGCTTCAGAGTTGACAGGCTTGTTACAAGTTGAGCACAGCCTGTTTCTTCATGTAAAAAAGTCCAAGGAATATCATGCCTACCACTAGAACAGTGTTATTGCATTCAGACATAACATTTCCAATCTTCCAAACCATGACTTGGAAAGATCTTGTATCCCTTCTTCCTTGCACATCATTCTTCACAGGTAATAGTTCAATCCCACAGTGTGCGTTTATATCCAAACCATGACCTTTTGGAGATGGTTTGGTTTGTGAGATACCCTAAACTATTATAAACCTGTTGAATTGCACTTGGACTATGTTTTGCAAGTTTTGTTTGCAGGGCTTACTCAAACCTTAGCTGCCCAGTGCCAACATTACAATAAACTATGGTTTGAACAAACTGATTTTTTATACCAAATGCTGGAAGGAAGAGTATGGTTCTCCCAAATCCAGATTAAGAAGAATGAGAAAACACTTCTTTCCTTGAAAGGACGGAAGAACCACATTTTTGGAGATGGAAAAGAAAGGAAAGAGTCATGCAATTAGTCTTACTTATGTACTTCTGGCATTTATTATGATTATTATTGCCTACAACTACATTTTTTAATAAACATATGGCAGTGGCATCTGTTCAAGGAAGTACATTGGAAGTACTATAGGTGTGCATTAAGGGGGCTATATACAATAAGGTACAGAATCTCACTGGCTTGATTCTGCAATCTTGGCCTACAGAGTGATTCAGTTGGATTTCTTTTACTGGTACCATTTTTGTGTGTAATTTTTTCAATCACCTCTGTATGGAAAAGATTTGAGGTGAGATCTGCCTTCTAAAAGTACATATGTGATGCCATCAGTAGAATAATACACAGAATTAAATACAGTGTGTCTGCTGTATAAGCATGGTTTCCATTCCAGGAACTCCTGCATAAAGCAAAAAGTATGAAATTACAGAACAGGTTCACACGTTACATCCATTAATTCCCACCTCACATTTGTATGTGTTGGGAGGTCACATGAGAGGAGAGCCCGCTGTATCAATAAAAAAAAACTGTCTAATTCAAAGGAAAAAGCAGCACTATTTTAGCAACATTTAAACTGATTAAGAAAAACATATTTTCAGTTGTTACCCAAAACTGATAATAAGGTGATATTACAGATATTTCTGTCTGTCTGGTGCAAAAACTGAGTTGCCACTACTGAGAAAATCTGCAGTGATTCTTCAAGACTTTCCATTCTACCTCAACCCCACGTGCTTAAATTCTCATATCTCAAACAGACTGTGCATACTCAACATTCCTGAGCAACTGCCGAGTTACCACATGACCCAGTTTTCTATGACTGAATTTCAAGAAGCTGTTCAGGATCTCTTCACACCTGGCAAAGCCCTACTTCCAGATGGCTTCCTGCTGATTTTTTAAATAAAGTTTTATCGACAAAATGACAACAAATCCAGGTAAATGGTGTAAAAAATCTTCCAGCCAGCCTCCTATAAGTCCTCAATGAAGAACGTGGTCAGTCAAGTGCTGGTTTAATATCTCACTGACAGAGGCAGCTGGAAATTTACTCTACACTTCCCAGCCTTATAGTCACCTCTCAGTATTATATCTGTCTCCTGGGGAGTGGAAATACTTTTTCTCTTTATCCATGAACACCCTCTGTGTGTTAAACCTAAGGCAAAGGATAATGCAAAACCACCACGAGTCCTTTCTAGTGAAAAGGGGAGGTCCCCATCCCTCTTCCTTTTAGAGCAATACATTGCCAATAATTTAAACATTAATCATCTTCTAGTGATGAAAGACAAGACTGTTAATTGCTGCTCTGGTGTCATGGAATTCATGTCCAGAGGATTATTTTTCAGTCCTCTGCAGCTCATCTTGAAATGACACCACACACCGCTCATTGCTATCAGCGTCAATGGCTATATCAGGGAGAGCAGCTGGCTTAGAAGACAAGTAATGGAATATGAAGTGTTTCACTTCTAGGTCAGTAGTTCAAGCCAAGATCTGAGCAACAGGCAACTTTAGATTTGTTTTTATGCCATGTCCATTTAACGTACCTGTGTGAAGTCTGGAATTGAGTGGTGCAAGTTCAGAAGCAGTACGAAGGGGTACACAACTGGAAGGATCAGGATAATCAGAAGTGCTGCATTCCTTCCTGTTACTTAAAAAAAGGCTCAAAGCTGCCAGAACACCAGAAGAAGTACAATTAAACCTTCACAGTACAAAAGCCACAACCTCTTCCAGCACGTACAACATTTTCCTTTTCCCTGAAAAACTCATACCTATTCATTTCTAAACACACACATCACTTACTTCATCTGTGTATACAGAGAAAAATCTTTCTGATAGTTTGCTAATTCCCTGAATTTTCCCCTACTTTGTCTTCACGCATCTTTGTCCACAGCTGTACTCCAAACCCATGTCAAACAACTATGTTCAAGGACGTGGCCTTTTCTACTATAGTCAAATCTAGTTGGGTAAACTCTTTTCTGAAAAAGGACACATCATTTACCTGTCAATAATTCTAAGCAGAACCACCATGGTGTGGTGTTTTCAAGTGTTGGACTAGGCCTCCAGAAACCAAGGTTCAAACCCAACTCAGCCACAGAAACCCACATCCAGTCCTAAATTTGTTGTTTACTCAGAATAAAGTCAAACTGATTTTTTTTTAATGGAACATACTTCCAGAAGCACTTCTACTCAGGATGGTAATTTGTGCTACATAGTTCTAAATACCAATGCAACTTAAGAAAAGAAAAAGAAAAAGATAGTTCCAGCTAATATTTGTTCAATATTAAACATTTAATTCAGAAGGGATACCAGCAGCATTGAAAAGATGCAATCTAATAATATTATACAAGATTTGAAAACTCACTACTTAAAGCTCAGCCTTTTTACTCTCAACATCAAATCTGCTTCCTAGAATGCCAACTGATCTTTTGATTCTGTTCATCCCCCTGTGTGTGTATGTGTGAGCTTTCAAGTCACCTGTTGACTTATGGTGACCTCACAAATTCCATAAGGTTTTCTTAAGCAACAATCCTCTGAGGTGGTTTTGCCAGTTCTTTCCTCTCAATTATAACCTACTACATTTGCTATTTGTTGGCGCCTCCCACCCAGGTACTAACCAGGATTGACCCTGGTTAACGGTTAACTCCCAGGACCAGATGGGATCTAGTGCCTTTACAGTATTTAGCTCATACTGTCAGGCCACTCTTAAAGAAAGGGAAAGCTCTAGTACTCTCTGACAGCCTCTCCTTCCAGTGTCACTACACAATACTATACCAAAAAAGCACTTACATCAACTTATTTCAATGGACTTAATCCTGCGCTGCGTCGTACTCTAAGAATTTGTAAGCAAATACTTGTTTCTTCCTATAAGGTTCAACAGCATATAATACATTTAGTCAAAAGATACCATTTTTGAAAGATCCAGTTATTATTGCAGCTTCTAGGCTGCCTTGGCGATAGCATAAAGATATCATTTTGATATCAATAATTTGGCTTTCTTCCAGCACCTCTCTCCACATGTTTGTGAGGCCCCCGGACAAGCACGAAACTAGGCTCGGCAGCTGATTGCTGCAATATTCCTAAACAATACAGACAAGCCAGAAATAGTCAGATCGCAGCTTCAGGAGATCTCCTGGCAAACACCCAATTATGTATGCGCATCACTTACAAAGAACTCCCTGCCACAAGCAGGTAACTTGACTAAGCTGAACTATCAACTGTCCAGCATCATGCATTTGCATACTGGCTACTCCTTTGTTGATTCGGACCTAACTCAATCATGTTAAATTTTGACCTTTCCGAGGCTTTGTCTCGTGCCCGAAATCCATTGTTCTCACGAAGTAAGGCATGGCCTGCAGTCACACTTCTCCCTATATAAACCCCTGATTCCGAGGCCCTCCTCGGATCGCTCCCGAGTTCCTAACCGCCTTGCTGCCGGTTTGCTTGGCGAGCCTCCCCCAGCTCCACGTGCTCTCCCCCAGCATCGCTCTCTACTCTTCCGGCCTTCAGGACAGGTTTCGTATCACCCAATTCAACTATCCCTCTGAAAATCCCTCTATCCCACTCCCACTTTCATTTTCTATAGTTATCTGAGTGAGTGTGTTGCACACACTGTTTGGTTGTATTTTAATAAAAGATCTCATTTATCCTTTCAAAACGGTTTGCTCCTTGACTGGCCTGACCCCATAGACATTGGGTTAAAGATCCTGCTAAGTTACCCTGCCTCTCGTAATGCTAAACCAGTGCTCTGAGCTAGTTTTCCCCACCTATAGTTGAGCATATTTAGGTGTTCCTCACGGGGCCCCCAGTAAACAGGGTAACACAGCCCTCAACAGCTGCTCATTTGAATATGGGATGCTTTTGCCTTTTAAACTGAGGGCTTATCCCTGAGTAGATATCATCAAAATAATTTCCTTTATTTTATGCATTATTTTACATATTTATCTGATTTAAATCCCACATTCCTCCCAAATGGGATTTGTTTTACTGTATGCTAAGTAACCTGAAGTAATTTTATTATTCTTTGTTTTATTTTTGTTAAGTTTTCTCAGGTACTTTCACATGGACGCTTTCCTTATTTCCCTTAAAGGGCCAATACAAAATGTTCTGTCTCTCAGTCACGTAGGAACATGGGGGCAAAGGGGGTGATTCGCCCTGGGCAGCAGTGTTTTTGGGGTGTCCTGGCCCGCACTCATGCCCCCGCACATCCTGGCCATGGCCTGGCCATGCCCCTGCGTGCCCTAGCCACACCCCCGCACACTGCAGCCACACACCCCCGCACAGTGGCCATGCCCCTCATGCCGTAGCCCCGCCTCCCTAATGCCCCACTCCGCCACTGCTGCTTCTCAGTGATCTCACATGATTTGCTTCACAGACTTCCTACGCATAATTTCTCACCACCTCCACCACCCCCTACTTCAAGTAACACAGCTGCTGTAAGTGAAAGAGAATTTATTTTCATCAGTTCTGTCTAGGTAAAAAGCTTGGAGGTTTCTCTCCATCTTTGATAAGATACCAAGGGTTTATGGGAAAGAGACTGACACCCCTTCAGCTTTGATCTGTAACATTTGACTTTATCCATATTTTTTTTTATTTTAATTGCCTGAGCTTCGAATGTTCTACCTGCCAAAAAGAAAAAATTTTCTCTGCTTACCCAGGATCTCAAACATGCAAAGGTATGTGTATGAAACTCAATTCTAACACAATGGAGGCTCTGTTGCTTTTCAATGATTTTGTAAGAATTCAACATATATGAAGTCCTCTCAAGAGCCAGGTGACATTGATGTTTCAGTAATTATATAATTTCGAACATACAAAGTTAAAGGAGCCCAATCCCTTCTGAGTATCCAACAGGAACTGAAGACTGCACTATTTTGCAAGGCGTTTAAGTTCTTCAAATTAGGTATAGCTGCTCTGTTGTTTCTGGGTTTAGAACTATTTTTAAAGATGAGTTTTAGTTCATTTTAATTGATTTTAGTCATGCACTTAATATTTTAATTGTATTAACCCAGTGTACATTGTCATGGGGGCCCTAGGCTGATAAATGCCTTAAATAAATCAAATGCAGTAATACATAAAAATCATACAATGACAAACAATATACAGTTTGATTGCTCAATGTTATATCTACTTTGGGGCCAGAGAAATGAATGATCTTGGAGCACCAATGGATCGCAGTGGGCAAGCATAGTACTTGGCAGAAAGTTTCTTCAAAAATAGTGTCTAATTATTCTGTATTTTTAATCAGAGGAAATCATGACTGATCAAGAGGTATGAAAGTATATTATAAAGATCAGAAAATCATTTATTTCAAGGTAATTCATTATGTGATAAAAGCCAAAAAATAATTCATTGTCGTCACAAAGAAAAGCAGCTGATTGATTTGTTTTTGTTAACTACTGTCACTTAATGACTCTATGAAACAGAGACCTCCAAGATACCCTATCATTAGCAGCCCTGCTCAGTTCTTGCAGATTCATGGCTGTGGCTTCCTTGGTGGAGTCTATCCATCTGTAATATGGTCTTCCTCTTTTCCTACTGCCTTCCAACTTGCCAGGTATTATTGTCTTTTCTAGTGAGTCATGTCTTCTCATGATACGGCCAAACTATGGCAGTCTCAATTTAGTTATCTTGGCTTCTAGGGAGAGTTCAGGCTTGATTTGCTCTTATATCCATTTATTTGTCTTTTTAGCAAACCTTAGTATCCATAGAACTCTTCTCCAGCATCACAGTTCAAGTGAGTTGGTTTTCTTCCTGTCAGCTTTCTTCTTTCTTCACTATCCAGATTTCACAACCATACAAAGGAACAGTAAATACAATGGTATGGACAATCCTAACTTTAATATTCATTTATATATCTTTACCCTTCTTTTTCAGTTCCTTCACAGCTGCCCTTCCAAGTCCTAGTTTTCTTTCTTGACTGTAGTCTTCATTCTGATTAATGGCTGAGCCAAAGTATGGAAAATCTTTAACTATTTCAGTGTCTTCATTGTCTACTTTAAAGCTATGCAAATCAGTGGTGGTGGTATCATAGTTAACCCTCGTCAGTACTGAAGAGAAAGAAGCACCAGTAAACCTATTTTGAATGTTTTTCACACACACATCCAAAAAACCCCTATGATGAGACAACTGATTT